>PVLC010001370.1:0-49442 GCA_004027655.1 Graphiurus murinus
CAACTAAGAAAGCAAATAACCCAATCAAAAAATGGGCAAAGGATCTAAATAGACACTTCACAAAAGAAGAAATACAAATGGCTAATAAATGTATGAGGAAATGTTCCACATCACTGGCAATCAGGGAGATGCAAATCAAAACTACCCTGAGATTTCACCTAACTCCAGTCAGAATGGCAATCATAAAAAACATGAACAACAACACCTGCTGGCGAGGATGTGGAGAAGTGGGAACCCTAATACATTGTTGGTGGGATTGCAAACTTGTGCAACCACTGTGGAAAACAGTATGGAGGACCCTCAGATGAATGGGAGTGAACCTACCATATGACCCACCAATACCACTACTGGGTATATACCCAAAAGAATGGAAACCAAACTACCAGACCAATGCATGTGTATCTATGTTTATAGTGGCTCAATTCACAATAGCCAAACTATGGAAGCAGCCAAGATGTCTATCGACAGATGAATGGATTGCAAAACTATGGGATATGTACACAATGGAATTTTACTCAGCCATAAAGAAAAACAAAATCATGTTCTTTGCAGGGAAATGGATGCAACTGGAAAACATTATGTTAAGTGAGATTAGCCAGTCACAA
This sequence comes from Graphiurus murinus, assembly GCA_004027655.1. Taxonomy (NCBI): domain Eukaryota; kingdom Metazoa; phylum Chordata; class Mammalia; order Rodentia; family Gliridae; genus Graphiurus; species Graphiurus murinus. The sequence continues at coordinate 606 of PVLC010001370.1, forward strand.
AGAGTAAAGAAGCATATGTTCTCCGTAATATGTGGATGCTAGGGAGAAGATGAGGCACAGGAGGGTCTCCATATGAAAAGGAGAGATCCCCAATAAGCTAAGAAGTTGAATCAATTCCAGTAGATGCACCAGGCAGAGGGACACCCTAAGGCACATGATGTTCTTACACAATCATGTCAAGGTCACTCACTGATCTGAACCTGAGGGGGAGGGAGGGCGAGGGAATGGGGTGGGAATTGGGGAAGGGGTCAAATGAGAATTGTGGAATTGTGTGCAAATATGTTAACAACTCACGCTTAACAAAGATGTACACTACATTGCACAAATAACTACAAAAAAAAAAAAGGAACAAAATCATGTTATTTGCAGGGAAATGGAAGGAACTGGAAAACATTATGTTGTTAAGTGAAATTAGCCAGTCACAAAGAGTAAAAAAAGCATAGGTTCTCCCTAATATGCGGATGCTAGGGAGAAGATGGGGTATGGGAGGGTCTCCAGATGAAAAAGGAGAGACCCTCAAAAGCAAAGAAGTTGATTTAACTGAAGGGATTGGATGGGGGGAGGGGCCACACTAATGTATATCAAGGTTACTCACTAAACTGAACTTGAGAGGGAGGGAGGGCAAGGGAGCGGGGCGGGAATTCGGGCAAGGGGTCAAATAAGAATTGTGAGCTCATATATGGTTATCAATTTTATCAATTTGTAACTAACAAAGATGTATGCTTACAATGTATGAATAAAAAAAAATGGTGAGAACTTGCTGGAAACTTTGTGTTTGAGGCCAAACAAAGGGAGAGGTAGAGCTGGAGAAGTAGGCAGTGACCCAAACCTTCTAGGCTATGCTGAGGAGCTCACACTTTAACTTGTATTCAGTAGTCTGCAAATGAGGTTGTATGCTTCATGTGATGTCAAGCAAGGTGCCATTGGGTGTGGAGAGTTTTACAACTTATTCTTATCTTTATTTTTATTTCACTTTGTGTGTGTGTGGGGGGGGTACTGGGAAGTGAATCCAGGGGTGTTCTACCTCTGAGCTACTACCCCTCCCAGCCCTATTTTATTTTTTTAATTTTGAAATGGGTTCTCACTAAGTTGCTGAGAATCTCACTAAATTGCTGAGGCTAGCCTCAAACCTGCAATCCTCCTGTCTCAGCCTCTTAAGTACTAGGATTATAGGCATGTGCCACCATGCCCAACTTTTCATTCTTTGTAATTTTTACTTTTGCATATATTCCATGTTGCATGTATATAAACACATGTATATGTATATAAAACACATAATTTTCAAATTCTGTAGTAGATGTATATAATTTATAAATAACAAATAGACACATTTTGGGATTCTATTCTGAAGACTTTTTGTGTGGCATTAAGGATGGAACCCAGGGGTTTCTACCTCTGAGCTACACCTCCAGCCTTATTTTAATTTTTATTTAGAAACAGTGTCTCACTAAGTTGCGGAGGCTGGCCTCAAATCTGTGATCCTCTTGTCTCAGCCTCCCAAGTACTGGGATTGCGGGCATGTGCTACCATGCCCAGCTATGAAGACTTTTTATTAGTGGTATGCACAATTAAAATGTTAAGAAATCATTGCATTAAGCATCAGGGAACTATTTAAGGGTTTCAAAGAAGGACATGATATGGTTCTTTTGATTTTCTATAGAATATAGAGTTCTTCCATTTTGAAAATAATTTTAGAATGTTAGGTACTCAGAAAGGAAAATGGGATATTTACTTCATGATGTAAGTAGTATAACTGAGGCTCTGACAGGTTTCATAGTTAGGGCAAGTCCTGTCATTAGCCTAGTAGCACTGGAGTTTCATATCCAACCCAGTTTTATCTCCTCATGGTCCTGTGTGTGTGTTCCCTACACAGTGCTTCCTCTCTTCCTGAGTGTGCACCTTTTTTCACCAGCAAATACTCTCCTCATCTGAAACCCTGGGCATGTAACTGCCAAGAGAGGAGTAAAGGTGCATGTGTCTAATAAAATGAAAAGCAAGAAAACAGTTTTGTAAAAGAGAATCACCAGTTTAGCCTCAGGATATGACAGCCTGTTTAGCTATCAAGCTGCAAGTCTCCAGGCACAGAGTCCCATGGGCTCTGTTTTCTTGATGACAAGACCATCAGCAATTCAGCTCAGACAGTCCCTTGCACAATATCAATAATTTTGACTTCATATTTATAAAGATAACAAGCTAAGTAGGATATTGAACTGAGCAGATTCTGAGTTGGTAGTATCTTTCCAAGGAGTACACTGCCCCACTATATCTCAATTCTGTGCATACGAAGAAACACATGTTTGCTCAGGGGAATGTGTATGTGTCTGGATCTATTTCACAGAGAGTATCTTGTAAAAACTGATAGGAAAAAAAATCTGCTTTATAGAATCCTATTTCCTGCTGTTGTGAATTCTAGGTCAGGTTTTTGCTAACTACTTTTTGGCCAGTGTAATTTATTTATTTCCCCATGCCTTTATCAACCCAACTATGCAAGTACAGGAAGAACATCAACTCTCATAACCAGATGGTGAACAAGATCTGCTCTCTCTAGGGTACACTAGACTATTCAAAAAATTCAGTTTATAGGGGTACAGACCAAGGGTTGTATGTCTCCAAATGAATGTGTTTGTCAAGTTGATGATCATGTTTACCAAGATCCTTTTATCACCAGCTGGGTCCCCTTTTAATGGCTTAGGTCACCATGGAATCATGGAATCATTTCAAAGAACAGCCTGATATGAGACCCTCCTGTGGGCTTGCCAGGCACAAATCATAAGTGAAGTTTGTATTCTTCTTGGTAACAAACTCCAACCTCAAGCACACTCCTATGAATCATAGACAACTGTTTTCACACTCAAAAAAGTTCTTTTGCTCTGTGAAAAATGACTTAAGGTATTGGTTACACATATATAAAGCTTTAGGATACAATATTTATTATATTTCCCAAAGAGAATTATAGTTTTATATGCATGCCTGTATATATGCACACACACACACACACACACACACACACACACACAAGTGTGTGTGTGTGCACATGTCTCTGTGTGTATATCTGTTTTCTATGTCATTTAGATACAGTACCATTTAATTATTATAACTACCATGAAATGGTATTATTCTTCTCATTTTACAATAAGGAAACTGAAGCTCAGAGAGGTCAAATAATGTCACAAAACAAAGAAGTGGTAAATTTACCACTTTTACTTATCTAGTAATTATGAAAGTTGATTCTTGAAAAACAACTGACTTTCCCTATCTTGGTCTCCATTTTCTCCTCTACAAACCAAGGGGATTGAATTAAATCAGCAATTCTCAAATTGCAGCATGTATCAGAACCACCTGGAGGGCCTCTTAAAACTCCTGGCTTGACCCCACATACTGTTTCTGAAACACACATTCTGGGGAAGGGCCTTAGAACTAGCATTACCAGCAAGTACCAGGTGATGCTACCTAGCCATACTTTGACATCCATTGGAGCATATGACCTCTCAGATTTCTTCCAGCTTTTCCATACTGCAGGGTCAACAAATAATAGCTAACTTCATTAGTCTTTTACACTGGTGGGCAATCAAAAATACTACTTCATGGAGTGACTTCTCAACTGGTTTGTCCAAATTTAACAGTTCTCCAGAAAAATTCTCACTGCAAATAGCAGAAAATGCTGGGGAAAATCACTTATTCATGCAGGCATTTTCTTACTTGTTCAACAAATATTAGGCATACCATGTGCCAAGTATTGTGCTAGGTAGTGGAGACAGAGCATGATTAAGATGCACCTGGCCCCTGCTTGTGATGTGCCTAGAGACTATGGAGAAAAAAAATTACCAATTTTGTGTTATTACTAAAAGGGACTTAGGAAGATAAAATACTCTTCTCTGGAATTTTTTATGATAACTTCAAGCTTTATCTAAACAGGCTTTCTTTCTACTTAATCCTAAGTCATAATTATCTACTCTTTGTATCTAAATTTATTTTGTTCTTTACTTGTCGAGGTATTTATTGTGTCAGCTCAGTAGGTGGCATTTTACTTAATATTTGCCAACCTAAACATTGCCTTCCTGTCCTAGATGAAATCTTGACTGTGTTCAAGATATGCATTTTCATTTTTAGCATATAGCGACAGTTTAAATCAAGAGCAAGAGCAGAAACCCTTGTCTAAAGCAATTCCCTCCCCATTATTCCAACTTTAGTGAAATTAGAAGTTCAAGGGAGATTAATTCAAATAGTCATCTCTACCTCTACCCTCACCTCAAGCAGTTTGGTTTCTTTAAAGAATTTAAGATGAATGATGCAGGGTACTGAGAGGGATGGGGTCTACTGTAAAATATAAGGAATGGAAATAGTGTAGTAATAATGATTCTCATTTGTTGAGTGCGTATTATGTGCCAGGGGCCATTGCCAAGCATTTTACATGAATTATCAAGTAAACTTCCCAACAATCAATGATATACAGATAATATTGCTATCTCCCTTTTATAATTATGGTAATTTAGACTCACAGCAGGTAGATAACTGGTCCAAAGTCTTACAGTTATTTGATAGAGAAGAGGGAATTATAACCAGGCCTGCCTGACTACATTGTCAGTCATTGCAATCCATGCATTTTTCATAGGATGGTGCTGACTCATTTGGCTTCCTGTTTTTCTGAGTCATCACACCAAATGGATAGGTCCAATGTATCCTCTGCAGTCTCTGTGCATCCCCTTTCTTCCTGCTCCCTTTTGTAGTATTGCCACCGACTCCATTCTCCATCCTCTTCTTTCTTTGCATGGGCCTCAAAGGAATACCTTCTTGTGGACTTTCACCTGCTCTGTGATCCAATAGAAATTTGGTAAGCTTGCCAGAGAGGAAAAGTGCATTTGTTTAGGACTAAAACATTCATTTGAAAGAGACTTTCAATCACAGATCTGACTTTTTTATGGGCCTCATAATATATATTTGTGATCGGAAAAATACATCAGTAAGTAATGCTGCCATGAAAAGTCACCATCACCTGCGTCATTTTAAAAGATATGGTAATAAGAAGCACTCAAAATATTGATAACCCATAATTAATATGAATTCAATAATAACATGTTTTCAAATAAAATTTACTATGATAGTGATGAGAATGTGGGCCTGTATTTTATTTTTTAAATCAAAGACATAAAAGATTGGTTATCCATCCATATGTCAAAGGAGTATGTGAACATATTGATCTAGGTGCTCAGTTTTTTCTTTTTCAAAAACATTATTCTACTCTTCAAAAGAGTTAGTGGTATTTTTTTCAGCTCATTAAAATGGTTCCAAAGTCTTGGCTAGCAAACACGTTTTTAAAAAAATCAATTTTTCAATAATTTAGAGTGAATCAGACCCATACAGCTACATTTCCCTTAAGGGGGATATGCTTTCAAAATAATTAAAGTAAAGGCAGCATTATAGATCTTGAGGAAATGGGCTTGGAAAATGTCCTTTGGTTTGTTATGAACCCCAAAGCTTTGATAAAATGGGACAGCACTAGAATCAACTTCCCACTGCATCATTGGCTAGTGGTCCAGGAGCAGTAATGGAGAGAATACTAAATACCCATCTAATCTACACTGGCATCCCTTTTATTAACAAAACTCAGACTTTTAACATTATATAGGCCTCTTTAAGTCTGTATTTCCCAGATTCCTCCACAGTTAAGTATGTCCATCTAAGTTGTGGCCCATGATATTAGCAGGCATATCCTGTAGGATTCTTAAGAAGGGGAGATGGCCATCTTCTTTCCTTCATGTGGGTCTGAATCAGGTCAGTTGCTGGAATTGTAGTAGCTACTTTAGAGAAGGAAGACAGCATACCCAGAGATGGCAAACAGTAGACTTTTATGGAGCTACCATACCAACTTTGGATTCCCTACCTCTTGGTTTCCTTTATAGAAATTTATCCTGATATTTAACCATTCTTTTATGGATTTGTAACTCCCTTTAATCATAACTAATAAAAATGGTGGCTCACAAGGCTTGGGGAAACAAGTAAATTGAGTAACATTAACTAAACATAGTAAGTCTATCTACCATTATTGAATGTCTCCTATAAACGACAAACTTTCCTAAGAATAATAATTCACATAGTTCATACAATAGTCTCCTAAAAGCTTGTTGTCCCCATTTTACAGCTTATGAAACAAAGGTTATATGACTCGCCAAAGGTCACATAGCCAAGTCAGGAGCTAAAACCAGTTGGTGTAGCTCTTGAACTTTCTCTGAATCACTATGGGAAAGTGACTTGATGACATTCTATAAACAAACAAGAGCTAAACTTAATCCCCAGCTTTTCCCTATGCAGGAGAACTATCCTTTAGACCTGTCACTAATTATGTGACTGACCTCTGGCACCTTTCACATAACACTCTTACCTCAGATTTCTTACTAATAAGAGGTATGTGACAGTATCTCACTACTGCTTAGTATCCACTCAGAGCTTAACATTCTGCCCGGTTCTCAGGTGTGTTAGTGACAGCCCCATCCTGAACTCACAAATTGGCCAAGGAGATGGAGTTTGAACACTTAAGAAAAGACAAGGAACAGAAAAAAGAATTCAGAACAACATTACCATGTCTGGGAGAGTTCTTGGTATCTGGTGTATGGTTGGTAACCAATCGGTGTTTCTGGAACTGCAGTGACAATGCATGGCCAGGTGCCCAGTGAGGAGGCAGAAACAAATGTCAGTCAGGAGGAGAGTGGACCTTTGGGGTGTAAAGGACTCAGGGAGACTTAGTAGTAGGTGCTTATTCATGTTGGTTGACTCTTTCTGGCTAAGTTCTCATTCTCCTGGTCTCAGATACAATGAACTTCTACATGGAAGCTCTCTGGGACAGACCAGATCTCACTATATACCCTCCCTATGTGGTAGATCCCATCAAAATGAAAGATCTTGGTTCTAAAGCCAGTGCATATTAAGAAAATTCTACTTCCACAGTGGAGTCTGATAAATGATTTCCACTGAATTGAGCACAGATCATCATTCTAGTATTTCTTTCTTCTTTGAGATAGCCGGCCTATTTTAGAGTTGAAGCTATGTAAAAACATCCATCCAGGTTATACACTCCAAGAGATGTCATCTACATAGATCATGATATGGGTGGTACCCCTGTGGTTGTTCAAAACTCACAGATCTGTACAGAGTGGTTCTGTTAAGGTCATGGAGGAGGAGGGATATTTACATTATTAGAAAGTAGAAACTAAAGCTACCCCAGGGGAAGAGCTGATTTATATCCCATTCTAGGACTGGGCCCCCTGAATGGGATGGCAAAATAAATCACTTTAGTTATTTATATTGCTTAATTTCTCTCTGCAAATTCTTCATTTGTTTCCTGAATCCTGTATGCACTTGAATTTGGGTGCTATATCTATGTACACACTATAACTCCATTTCCTGTTCTAATATTCATTACATTTGGATTTTTCATGGATGGGTTGTAATTCTGGGTTTAATGTTCCTGCCAGATTGTGCATTCCATTAGGGCAGAGGCCATGCTACAGCCCAACACCTACTCAGTACTGGCACACAGTCTTTTTGAGCAATTTCATTCCAATACTCTTGTGGCTTTCCTCTTGCCTGCCTTTAGGAAGACCCACTAAACCTTCCTCACTCAACCTGAGATCTGTAGCTTCAGAGGCACTTAGCTAAGCCGAGGGTGGAGATGCAACCTGCCTGGGCTGGTTCTGCTCCAATTATAACAAAGCCCTTAAAATTCATCAGAATCCAGACTCTTAATATTTCTGGGGGTCTAGGGAGCTTTGGATTGACTTGGCTGATTCTCACCACTTAAACTGCATTTCCAACATTCCCTCCCTCCCTGTAAATGTTCTTCTGTCCACGCCCTCTGCCACCCCTTACCCCAAGGCTTCTGCCCAGTCTGACTGACCAGTGAACTTTGCTGAAACAAGGTCCTGAACACAGGTCAATGTTGGCTTCTGGTAATAACTGGATCATCTTCTACTTTTTTTTTTTTTTGAGGAAAGTCCAAAAGTAGAAATAGCTAAATAAAATCTAGAAAGTAAATGAAAGCAGAGCAAGCCTCACCACTCAAATTCCAAAATAGTTGTAATGCACTTTACCTTTTTTCTGTGCTGACTTAATATAGCTGAAGCCCTGATCTATATGCTAGCATGTAGCCTGCAGTTTTAAAGTAACATTATTGCATATTCATAGTTCCATTTTCCAATATTCTCTTTATAAGCCTAACTTAATAATAACATATAATTTTTTCAGATGACCTTATGATAATTTTAAAGTTTCTATCAAGGTTGGACACTTAATGCATTTAATTTTTCTCTAGTACAGTTGGATGGTGAATAAGTGATACAATTACACATAAAGCCACTTCTGGGGACTTATCTGTTTAATATTCATTTTCTTTATCTTAAATAATGCTAACAATGGGATTACGGTAAAAATATACTCTTTATTACAGTTTTTTTTATATATCGGGATGTACCTAATTCATATTTAGTGTAGAAAACCTAGAAAATACAAAAAAGTATTTCACCTAACTTTTCCCTCCAAGAGGTGGCTATGGTTTCATGGTTTGGTATATTTTCTTTCTGTTTTTGTTAAAGTATGTACATTAATATAATAATATATGCATTATGTATATACACAATGGAACCTTACTCAGCCATAAAGAAGAGCAAAAATATTCATTTTCAAGAAAATGGAACTAGAGAATATTCTAAGTGAAATTAGCCAGTCTCAGAGAGTGAAGGATTATATGTTTTCTCTCATATGTAGAAGCTAGAGAGAAATCGTGAAACAAAAGGAACTTTAGATAAATGAGGAGACATTGCAGTAGAATAGTGGAACATGATTAAGGGAGGGAGGAAAAGACTTAATGAAGAAAACAGTTCAAATAAAGCTATGTATATATACGAAAGGACCAATACAAATCTAAATAACTTGTATGAATAGGGGGAGCAAGCTGGGAAGGATCCAGAGGGAAACACACCAAGTGCTGTGTATATCTATCTATGTTTCTGTCACTCTGAACTTCATTATGATGTGTAATTCCAATGCACCAACAAAAGTATATTAATATACATAGTTTTTATTTCAGAAAGTACCTAATGCATATTTAGTGTAGAAAACTTGGAAAATACAAAAAAGTATTTCATCCACCTTTTGCCTCCAAGAGATGGCCATGTTTTGATATATTATCTTTCTGTTTTTTAATGTATGTATATATATATGTGAACTAATGTACATTATATATAATATAATGCTATGTATATGTAATATTAATAGTATATGTATTTATACTATTCACATGTGGCTATTTTAGGTAATCAAAATAATTTATATGCATGTCATTACAACTCTTCAAATTTTTAATTTACTGTGTAGTGACCTAATAAAAACATCCTTTTTATTATCATTTAAATTTTTTCTGAGTTCTTCTATTTTTATTTTTATTTAATTCTATTTCTAATTTCCATAAAAATTACTGTATTTACATATAACTTCATATGCATTTTATGTGATTTTTATTTTATTATTATGGTTATTATTGTTTGGGTACTGGGAATTGAACCCAAAGGCATTCTACCTCTGAGCTACACCACAACCCTTTTTATTATGTTTTTTAAATTTTTGGAACAGGGTCTCACTAAGTTGCTGAGACTGGCTTTAAACTGTCAATGCTCTGGTCCCACCCTTCCAAGTACAAGGATTACAGGAGTATGCTACCACACCCAACCACATTTTACGTGATTTTAAAAGATAGGAGTTTACTAAGTCAAAAAGTATAAATTTCTTTAAGGCTCTTCATGTCCATTGTTAAGTTGCTCTCCAGAAAGATTATGCAAAGTGACATTTTCAACAGTGTGTAGGACAGTGGCAAATGGTATGCCATATCTTTCTTATTTTCTATTTCTTTAACTGTTACTGAAGTTGAATTTTTTTATGTTACTATTTGTGTATTTTTATGTCATTATCTGTATATATTTTAAAAGGATAAGAATATTTGAAGGTTCTTAACACACATAGAGATATCTAGAGATGGGGCCTTTGAGGGTTGATTAGTATTAAATGAGGCCATCAGGTGAGGATTCTATGTTATTAGTGGCTTTATAAGAACAAGAATGAAGACTCATACTAGCAAGCTTCCTCTGTCTCACCATATGATATCCTGTGTGTTTTCATGAGGCAAAATGGTCCTCATGAGATGACAACAACATGCTCTTGAACTTCCCAGCTCCCAGAACCATGAGCTAAGCAAACCTCTATTCTTTATGAACTCCTTATTCTGTGATATTCAGTTATAGCACAGAAACAGACTAAGATACTAGGTGTGTTAGCTTTCTATCACTACAAGTACTTGAGATAATCTCCTTATAAAGTCCAAACTATAGCACTACCTTACTCACAGTCTACAGAGACAGAAAGGAGACTTCTGGTTGTCAAGGGCCCCAGGGTGAAAAAAAAAAAGGGGGAGAATTAGTGTTTAATGAGCATCGAATTTCAGTTTTACAGGATAGAAAGAGTTCTGAAAATGAAAGAGGTGATACGTTCAAAACAATGTGAATGTACTTAATACTACTGAACTCCACCCATAAAAATGGATATAATAGTAAATATGTTATATGTATTTTACCACAATTTTTTAAGAACAGAAGAAATAATTACACTTTACTTTTGTTTCACTCTCTCCTTGGAAAAGAGACTAATTAATGTCCTCACTTTTACTTAATGGACAAGTCTCTTTTTTCTTATTGTGCAGGTGCAGATATCAGCCTTTGTGGTTTTATGTCTTGTGCTGGTCACAAAGCGAGTCACTGACAGACTAGGGTTGGACCCAGTTCTGAGAGGAAGGCTGGGGCTCTTAACCTGCTGATGCATAGGTCAGTTCATCCATTTAGTATCCTCAGGTTCCTCAGAGCATCTTCATTTGAGCACTCTTGACGGTAGCAGTGGGCAGGACAGTAAAGGTGGCATGGCATTGCCATGTGAGGGGGGCACACCAGACAGTAACAAGAGCACAGACAAGACAGTGGCAGATGCGGGGGCCATTCTCATAGAACTCAGATATTGTCTGAAAAGTGGGTGGGGAAGGCCTCTCTAAGGACGAGACTTCTGAGTTAAGACTCAGGTATGGACACAGCTTCAGAAGTGTGACATATGATCAGGAATGTCCTGGCAGAAGCCACAGTATGTGCAAAGGCCCAGAGAGGGGGCTAAGTTTGACATGTTTGAGGAGATTCAGGAAAGACCAATGTAGCAGAATGTAGTGGGGGAAAGGGGAATGGCAAGAGACAGAGTAGGAGATTTTAAAATGTGGGGTTGGAGACTGGTGTGGTGGCACTTGCCTGTAATCCCAGGACTTGGGAGGCTGAGACTGAAAGATTGCAGGTTCAAGGCCAGCCTCAGCAACTTAGCAAGACTCTCAGCAATTTAGTGAAACCCTATTTTAAAGTAAAATATTAAAACGGGCTGGGAGAATGCTCCTGGGTTCAATGCCTAGTAACAAAGGAAGAGAAAGAGAGAGAGAGAGAGAGAGAGAGAGAGAGAGAGAGAGAGAGAGAGAGAGAGAGAGAGAGATATGAATGTGGAGTAGATCCTCATGAGACTCTTGGAGTAAGGCATCTAGAGTTTTCAAGTGTAATTGAAAGTCATTGGGTGGTTTTCAGACAAGAAATAATGATTGAGCTTTTTAGCATTTAGTTGACTTTCAGTTTGTATCTACCACATAGCAAGTGGTAGGCAGATACCAAAAATGTACTATTGCACACTGTTGCCCACAAGGAGGTTAAGCAAGGCAGAAAGAACAATTTCATTAAAATATAGCAGCATATCCCACAGTGTACACTGTGGAACTAGAGGTGATTTTTACAGTAAAAATGCCCCATGGTCAAATCAGATCGGGAATTCTTAATTTACAGTTCCTTAGAGAGTCTCAATGAATACCAGCATATTAAAGTCTCAGAATTGTCAATTTAGTTCTGCTTGGCACTCTGAGTTTATTTCACCAAGGGCTATTTTCAAATAACATGCTTTCACATCTTTTTGAACTTGTGAAGGCAACGCTTTGGGACTCAGAGTTCAGGCAGTGTGACTATCAGGCTGAGTGCTAGGTGCATGGCTGAACAGTGGAGGGACCCAGCACAGCTCGAGGTGGAGCAGGTGGGCATTCAGGTGGCTTTCCTGGGGAAGGTGAGCCCTGCATTGCTTCCTGAGGATTGAGGAGAGAGGTTAGCTATGGAGAGGCGCAGGGAAGGGTATCCATAGAGGAAGAACAGCCTGAGGACACACTTGGAGACTCAGACAGTCACATGAGCATCCTGAGAAAATAGATTTACAAGTTGCAAGGAGGAAGAGGAGGAAAAACTTTTGAAATTTGCTCCTTTTGCAAGTTAGTGAAAATATTTGCTTTCAACCTGAAACCAGAGTAGAAGGCCATTCTTCTAGCCTGGATTTTAATAGGAACTGCCGACTTCTGCCCTGCAGTAGCCTTCCATCCTTGGGCCACAATCTGTCTGGGTGACTCACCAGTCTCCTTGCTCTTCCTGCTGCCTGCCCAAGCTGTGCATGCCTGCCTTGAGAAGGCCAGGCAGAGCCCCTTGCTGTGCATGATTCTCTCCATGTCAATCGGCTCAGCCTTCCTGGAAGGTGGGTTTCCTGTTAGTACCCACAGCTCTGCAGGCACAGCTATTTCTGTCTTCACATTGTTTCCGAATCCCCTTACACTGCTGCCCCATTTCCCCCTCTCTATTCTTCTAGGCTCACCTTTGCTTCTGATTTGTTGCAGGACAGTATAATTAGAGGATGTCACATTTCCCTGCAAGAGCATATTCACATGCACAGCAGGACACAAAGAAATGAGAAAGCTTCACAGATGCCCCCAGGGACTCCTCCTATACAGCCACCCCTGCCACTTGGGACAATGGAGGTTTTACAGGAGTTTGCTCTTCTTCATAGTTATGAGGTGCTTAATAAAAATAGCCCCTTCCTATTTAGTGTTTACTCTGTACCAGACACTATACCAAGGGTTTTATGTTATCATTAATTTTCATGCCCCTAAGAAACACGTGTTACCAATTCTACTTTAGAAATGAGGAGAAGGAGGCTGGAGAGTAGCTTGTCCAAAGTCACTCAGCTGGTCAGAAAAGAGACCATCATTTAAATGTAGCCTGCAGTTGCAAATTTCACACATCTTTACATGAACTGTTTTAACTATCAACATATATTTTCTGGGGATTCTGTGCTCATTTCTGTTTATCCATCAGGATTAACTGGGAGCTCTTAAAAATAAGAATCCTAGGGCCCCACTTCCTAACTTTTGACCAAAAGTCCCAGATAGGGCTCAGGAATCTCTCCTTCCAAAGGCTCTCTAGAGGACTCAAATGCAGTGGATCTTGTATTTAATTGTGCACAAAATCACCTGGAGGGAGACTGCTTCAGTAGTCTAAGGTAAGGCATGAGAAGGTGCACTTCGAAAGACTTTTCCGGTGATTTTCATGTATCTATTTGGGAAGCCCATTTGTCTAATGCAATGGCTGAAAAATTACGGTACAAAGTAATACAAATAGGAGAGTGAGCATCCAGAGAGTGAGTGCTAATGCTTTATCCCCATTTCCTTCCTTCCTTCCTTCCTTCCTTCCTTCCTTCCTTCCTTCCTTCCTTCCTTCCTCCCTCCCTCCCTCCCTCCCTTCCTCCCTTCCTTCTTCCTTCCCTTTTCCTCCTCTCCTCCTTTCTTTCCTTCCTTCTTATCTTCCTCCCTTCCTGTTTTCCTTAAGGTTTTATTTGATCCTTACCAAACATTTAATTAAGAAATAGGAAGGAAAATGTTGGAGTGTGATTTGGAGTCTTGCAGCTGGTACCAATTCCTAGCTTCACTGCGCATCATAGCTCTGAGCTTCAGCTTAGTCCACTAAAGAACAGAGCCTCTAAGAGGCGGCACCTCCCAGGTATTTTGCATGTGGAATGTTTTCTTCCTTCCCACTTACCTTGGGGAAAGGATATTACCTTGCCAGAATCCAGAGGCTTCACATTCAGTCTTCAGTTCAGATTTCTTGAGCTGTGGAAGTTACCTGGAGTGTGAATTCCATTTTTGAATCACTCAGGCATCTCTTCTGCATGCCCCTCATTGTTCCCCAAGGAAATGTGAGGTGGACACCCAGTGGGAATCTTGTTTCTTCTGCTGAATGGCCTGCTGGATTGTGTCCTGGGCATTGGCTGTAGACCTGGGGGAAAACATTAGCCTTCTATTAAAAAGAAGTTTGAGGTTACGAGGCAAAACATTTTTGGTGGAATTTGCCAGCACAACACTTGGCAGATTGTAGTTTTTCATAACATTTGGCAGACTGTAGGAAAGGGTAGGACAAATAGCTACACCTAGACTTAGGGATATCCATTTATCACTCAATGGCTGATGGGAAAGGAATGGGCTTTATAACCTGAATAACTAGATCCAACCCCAGATCCTACCATTTTTTTGAAGAAAGACTCCAAACCAGTTACGAGCCCATCCCGCATTTCAGTTTCTTGATCTATAATGTGGGATGACCTTCTGTCCCTCCATCAGGGGAATAATATGAGTTTAAGTTAGCTGAGAGCTGTAAAGTATGTTATACAATACTTGGATCACAGTTGGAGAGTTGGTACTTACTGACTTGATCCTTCCCTCATACCTTTTTTTGCTTCTCTATCACTTCCTTTATATGGGAAGAAAAATATTTATGGAAATTGATCAAATGCAATGAGTGTATTACTGGGCCTTTTCACATTCATCATCTCATTCATTTTACAACATTCTTTTTATGTACTATTCTTCCCATCTTGTACAAGAGAAATAGAGAATTTAAAGTGTATCCCAAAGTTTTATAGCTGGTAGATATTGGAGTGGACTTGAACCCCAGTGTTACTTGGTCTCCTTCTACACTATCTTACTGACTGAGCAAGGAGCCCAGGGACATTCACCTAAGGAAGGTGATTCAGAATGTCTCAAATTAGATTTTTTTGTGACTAGAGATAAGTACTCATGTCTTCACCTTGTTTTTCTATATATCTGATGTTGTGAGCTACTGAACTACCTACTTACCATCCCCACTGTTACATAGGGAGCTATTCCTAAACTCTTCATATTTGAAGAGTTTAGGCCCATGACACTATGTGGGCCAGGGTACATTTTCCAAATATTTTTTTACAGTATTATTTAAAATGGGAATAATTAGAAATGACAATGTTGACTTTTACTTGAGCCCTGCTTACCTGGAAAATAGCAAAGGTTAAGAAATGCTGCCAACATGTTGCATCCCAGGAAATGACCTGTAAAGAACTACCCTTGGCCATGTGACTTAGATCTAAGACTCACAGATGACCCTCATTTACCAATTAAAAGGCCAGGCACAGACCTGCCAAGTTCCAGTTCTTTGCCTTAGAAAGGATTTGCAGTACTGCTTTTTTGCCACTGATCAACTGGAACAAAATGCTTATCAGCCAGACTTTGATGACGATTCTGTCTGTATCCTATGTCCCAAACCCTATGCCTATCTTTAGCCTCAGCCTGAGCCATCAGGCAGCCCTCCCTCAAGGAGCTTGTGTTACTCAGAGTTCTCCAGAGAAACAGAACCAATTGGAAATATAGATTGTATGATTTATTATAAGGAATCAGCTCACACAGTCATGGAGACTGGCAAGTTGAAAGATTTGCATGATGAGTCAGCAAGCTGAAGACCCAGGGAGGATGATTTGCATTTCCAGTCCAAGAGAACCAAGAGAGCCAATGATGTAGTTCCAGCCCAAAGATCAGTTGGCTCATGCAAGACCCAGAAATAGTGATGTTTCCAGTCCAGAAGCAAGAAAAAGCCCAGGTTTCAGTTTGAAGATCACAAGGCAGATGTAGGGATATCTATTTTTCACTCACTAGCTGGTGGGAAGGGAATGGGCTTCATAACCTGAACAACTAGATCCAACCCCAGATGAGAACAGTCTTACTCAGGGGACAATGGTCTTTTATTCTCTTCAGGTCTTCAACTGACTGATTGGATGAGGACCATCCATATTTAGGGAAGCCAGTGTGCTTTACTCCGTCTCAGATGTAAAAGTTAAACTAATCCCAGAACACCCTCACAGAAATTTTCAGAGAATATTTGACAAAGTATCTGGCATCCTGTAGCCAATCAAGTAGACACGTAAAATTAGTCATCCCAGTTTCCTCCCTGAAAAGAGGCTGACCCAGGGTAAAACATTCCCTAATCTACTACCTAATCACACCACTCTTTCATCCTATTTCCCCACACCCCATTCTTTCTAGCCTTCTTTATTCTTTTCTGTGTTTAGTCAGCTTTTCCTTGCTGTGACAAAATACCTGAGATGAACACCTTAAAAGAAAGAGTATTTTGGGCTCATAGTTT
The DNA here is from genome assembly GCA_004027655.1 of Graphiurus murinus. Lineage (NCBI taxonomy): Eukaryota > Metazoa > Chordata > Mammalia > Rodentia > Gliridae > Graphiurus > Graphiurus murinus. The sequence continues at coordinate 16,979 of PVLC010001370.1, forward strand.
CAGAGGTTCTTGGCTCTGTTGCTTTGGGGCCTGTGGCAGCATAGCTCATCACGGCAGGGAGCATGTGATAAGGGAAGCTGCTCACCTTGTGGTGACCAGGAAGCAAAAAGAGACAAGAAGGGATCAGGGTCTCAATTAGCCCTCCAAGGGCCTCCCCCAAAGACATACCTTCTTTCCATTATGCCCCACCTCCTTAAGGTTGTACCACCTCCCAATAGAGCCAGAGGCTGAGGATCAATCCTTTAACTTATGGACCTTTAGGGAATATTAAAGGTCCAAAACAATACTTCATGAAAGAAAAACCCTCTTTGCCTAACCTTTAACATTTTTGAAGATTTTATGATCAGAGTGTTCTCCTTTTTGCAATAATTCCACCCATTATACTGGATTGTCTCTTACCTTATAATACCTCAAATAAAGTTTCTCCTGGACTTGTTTTTTCAGTAGTTGGAATTGAAACCTGGGTTTTGTACATACTAATCAAGAGTTCTACCACTGAGCTACACTTCGGCCCTGGACTTGTTTTTAATTTGACAAACAAATTAACTGCTCACTACTAAGACACTTATTAAATAGTATGGTATATCCGAATCGAGCCGGGCGTGGTGGCACACACTTGTAATCCCAGCATTCGGGAGGCTGAGACCAGAGGATCCGGGTTCGCAGCCAGCCTCAGCTACCTAGTGAGGCCCTCCGCAACTTAGTGAGACTCGGTTTCAAAATAAAGAATAAAAAAATAGGGCTGGGGGTATAGCTCAGAGGTAGAATGCCCCTGAGTTCAATCCCCAGTACCGCAAAAAGAAAAATAGTATGGTATATCTGAATTATAGGATATAATACATTTTCAGAAAGAATAAACTATAGTCATTGATGAGGAGAGATGTTTAAAATATCATTGAAGTATTGAAGGGAAACTGTAAGATTGCATAAATATATCATCCCATCTTCATAAAATTGACTACAGGTGTATCCTAATATTTTGGAAGTGTGTTCTCTAATATTTTATCAGTAGTTATCTCTGAGAGGAGAAAATCAATGGGATGCTTTTTCCATCTTTATGTATTGTTTGTATTATCTGTAATGAAATTTTATTATCTTTGTAAAATGAAGTAAAGCCACAGTTCATAGCAACCTTGTGTTCTTTGTTTTTGTCTTTAAAGAAAAAGCTAACACTGAATATACAAATGAGGGTCTGATTAACTGGCCTCACGGATATTCACCCTAGATTACCTTCCAGAGATTATACAATTCTGAATGTCTTCCTTGGAAACAGCTCCAAAAGGTGGGGCCCTGCACAGCTAGTCTGTCTGCCCTGCCAACCACAGGTACTAAAGCCTGCCTGAGATGGGACCCCCTCCCTCTGCTTTTCGTGCTGCCTCTGGGAGCCCTTCTTGTGGCCAGAGTAAAAGGATAGGATGGCTGGTGACACTTCTGGGCTTTGAGCCAGCTTTCCTTTTTCATTTTGCCTAAGGTCTATTCAGTTTCCCAGATCCTGCGTCCGAAGAATGAGACTTTAAAAATGGAGAAATTAGATTTTGTTTCATTTACAAAGCTCGAAGCTTCCATTTCTTATCACTTCAGCATTTCCCCAAAATTTATGTGACAGCCCCACCCCCGGTTGACCTAGATAGGGATTTTAAGTATCGTTAAGTTATGGCATCATTTTTTTGGAATCTTCCTCTGCCACATTCCCATGGCAACATGAGTGAGGGCTTCAGGGATTTTACTCCGCCATTTTGGCTAAGTGTCAAACCAGCAAATTTCTCACTTGGAGGTTCTGAGAGTGCAGGGCCCTCCTTCACCCAAGGGTGAGGCCACTGTCTTTGTTGTTATCAGTGGACACTTTCTGCTTTGTCACCTTTTGTTCTTTTGCAGAAGCCTAAGAGAAGGGGTCTCCATCTTACAGTTCCAGATTTGCCATCCCTCGTCTCTTTCTTGCCTCTATAGATGGGCAGTCAGTCACCACAAGTTAAATTCTGAATTTGAACCTCTATCGTTCAACCCCCAAATCAGATCCTTCAGGTGCCAGGGTTCATGCCTCCATCATCTCTAGGTATTCCCTCCTCTACTTGAACCAGAGTGGAATTATATACTAGATGTCTAGAACAGATTCCATTTTGGAAAAAAATAATCTGACTTTTGGGAAAAAGTTTAAAAAACATAGCTATATTCTAATCCAATTGAGTTGTTTCTGGGCTTAGGCTAAGTATAGAACAGAAACAAAACAAAAATCAACTTCTTATTAGGATAAGTAAAAAAAACAATGACAAACTTATCCCTTTTGCCTTTATGTGTGATATTTATTTGTAGCCTGGCTTTTGAAACATGACTATTAGCTACAAGTGAGTTCTGCACAGTAGCTTCTTTCTGAGCAGTCATGTTCTCTAAACAGTCCTGTCTGCTTTATTCATACATGTATGCATGTTCTTTCTTCTAAGGATCTCACACACAAAGTCTTTTGACCCACACAGTAGTCTTTTGAATATTGTCTCTGTACTGTTGGGTTTGGCCGACTAAACCTCACTGAAGAGACACATTGTTGTCTGTTTTCCATATTCTGTCCAGTAAATGGTTGGTTGTCAGGACAACAGCATAGAAGGTGGAAGGTCATTGATAGCCACGTGAATTCTTTAAACAAACACAATCAGAGCAAATTCCAGTGTATGCTTAAAAGCAGGATTCAAGACAAGGAAAAGTTTCAGACAGTCATTCCTTTCAGACTTTGTATTTCCCTTTAAAAATCAGCTGCAGTTGGAGTCACTCGTAATTTCATTGAAAATCCCAAGTAAAGGCGTCACTTTGTGGGATATTATGTTTGTCATTGCAGCATATTAAGAGTGAGTTTTAGCTGGGCGTGGTGGCACACGCTTGTAATCCCAGCATTCAGGAGGCTGAGACTGGAGGATCCGGGTTCGCGGCCAGCCTCAGCTACCTAGTGAGGCACTCTGCAACTTAGTGAGACCCGGTTTCAAAATAAAGAATAAAAAATAGGGCTGGGGGTATAGCTCGGAGGTAGAATGCCCCTGAGTTCAATCCCCAGTACCACAAAAAAATAAAATTAAAAAAAATTAAAAAGAGTGTGTTTTATGTCACTCTCGCCTGAGCTCCTCCTGTGCTCTTGAACAGAGCCCAGAGAGGACAGGCCACCACCATGGCCCTCTGTGATCTCTCAGTACTAGGCACAGAGTAAGTGCCTGAAATACAATGTAGGAATGAATGATCTTAAATCTCCATGATGTTCCTTATAGATGGGTTTTATCATATATATCTGTAAAGAAACTGAATTCAGAGCTTTTAAGTGACCTCTTCTAAGGCTCTTAGAGTTTGGGAGGAAGATGTGCAGAAACTCAGATCCTCTTGGTTGCTGAAATCACATTCTTCATGATAACACATGCCTTGCTGTCAAAAAATGAGGAATCAACTTTTCTAAGGCGAAATATCTGCTTTTCAAAATAAAAGTGGAAAACCTTTTTCAAAGGTAAAATAGATTAAAAAAAGAAAGAATTTGTAATTTAGTATTCAATGAGAATAAGCAATGAATCCTGCCCTCCAAGGGTGAATTTATGTCTAGCTTATTTGCACATGAAAGTATAAGATTGGCTTCCTTTCTGTGAAAGTAAGACATCTGGTTGGGAAGTGAAAAATTTGGTCAATTACCTGAATCATGTTTGGTCTACATGATAGAAAAGCCCAGATGTCTTCAAGTCACCAGATGTTTGGCCTCCTATGGTTAGTACCAGACCCACTGGCGGGATTTTCCACATAGGAGTTGTTGTTTAACATCTTGTAGATCTATCCCTTCTAGAAGACTGTTATCATTCTGTGAACTAATGGTGGGCAAACACTGGTCAAGACTAGAGGCTGACACTGGCCAAGTGTTCATGAGGATGTGACAGAATGAATGATGAAGGACATAAAAAGAAGTGTATTTAACTCAACAGAATGACCTTTATTTTGAGATCAGTACTTCCCAAATTCATCTTCTAGAAGTGGGGAACTCTCCAAGGCAGAACCGTTTGCATGGGCCCTGAAAGCATTGGTTGTCTTAACACTCAAGTGTTTTATTGACAAAATAATATATTTTTTCCTTTTGAAACCAAAATTTTCTCCTTAAAATAATTCTAACGAGAGCACCTTCTGCACTCTTTAAACATTTCACTCTGAAGGTCTGTCATAGAAACATGACCACAGGGAAACATTTTTTATGCTGGAAAACTGAATTCTATCACTGTGAATATTTTAACAGCCTTTGCAGTTCCTGCAGCTTGCTCTCATGACCCCAAAAGCATGTATCTCCACTTGCTATAAAATCACAGATCTCTCCTCAAGCTTTATAAACCCAACCAAAATGAGTGGGCTAACCTCTATGTACCAGGCAATGTCTACTACACCAGGAACAGGGTATCCTCATAACTGTAATAGTATATCACATTTGTTGAACATTTGCTATGTGGCAGACACTATGCTAAAGTGCTTTATTTGCATGTTCTTGTTTGATTATCCTAACCTCTCTGGGAGAAAAGTAGCATTATTTTAGTCTTTTCTTTTTCTTTTCTTTTTCTTTTTTTTTGCAGACGAGGAAACTATTTCAGGGAAATGAAATCCCATACCCAAGCTCACAATTCCTGAGTGGTAGTGACCTTCCCCCCATCTGAGCCTGTGCGTACCCTGAACTCCTGCATACTGTGCTAACCTGTAGGTCTCTTTTGCTATATCAGACACACACAGAAAAGCTCTGCCCTCAAGGTGGTTATCATCAAAATTAGAAAGGTTAGGCTGAAAGAAAAATGCACTTATATAGAACAGAATGATGCAATTCCAAAAATCATGCTGTGGGATTATAAAGGAAAGAGTGATTAATTAGGATACACCCAGGGAAGGCTTTTTGGAGATGGCCTTAGGCTAGGTGAGAACAAAATAGGGCATTGGCAATTATCTAGAGAATTAGGTCACTGTGGGTGCCAAAGTGAATGACTTCAAGCTAAAAAGATGGTACTTTATGCTCTGAATAGTTCAGAATTGGCTGTCTACATGGCTGGGATCTCTTGGACTGTTGCCAGCTCACCTGTTCCCCATGTGGCTTGGCTTGGACAAGCATCCTGCTCTACTGGGAGAGGGTGCAGTATGGCATTGCCATTGCAGGCAGTGATGGAGAAGTGGAGGATGCCTGCCTTGAGTCAGGAGCCCTGCCTGGGTCCAGTCTAGTCTCCCTCATCTCCACTTCTGTAGCAGGTTGACCCCAGAAGAGCCACTTCCCTCTCTGGATTAAGTTTCCCTTCCTTCAAAAGGAATACCCTGAAGTTGATGGTCTCCAAGGGCTATTCAAAGTCCATTTTCTTTTTGTAAAGGAGAGGATGGGAGGAGACAGGAGGAGAGGGGAGGGGAGGTGAGAGGAGAGGAGGTGAGAGGAGAGGAGAGGAGGTGAGAGGAGAGGAGAGGAGAGGAGAAGAGAGGAGAGAAAGAAGCTATGTTGAGATTTCATGGCTCTTGGTTTTTTTTGTTTTTTTTTTTTTTGTCCATTCAACCTACCAGAGGAGCGTCCTCTAAATAGAGCTGCCTTCCTTTACCATCCCTGACAATCCACACCTACCCTTCTAATCTGCATGGTACTGTAGGAAGATCCCAGACTCTGGAGGCAGAGAATTCTGGGTTGAAATCCTTACTACATAGGTGACTCTGAACAAGTTATATAATGTTTTGTGGCTTTGTTTGTATAATTATAAAGTAATAGTCTCTAATGCCATAGACTCTCATTGACAAAATCTAATTCTATCACTGCAGTATCTAATTCTCTTGCAATAGGTTTACTAGCACTGGAGGTAATACAACAAAAAAGTGGCAAGAACAGTGACTGAGACCCATGTGTTTCATTTAGTGGGTACTATTACTATTATGATGTTTATCTTGTTGAAATACAAGTTGTAGACACCATTCCTCTGCTCACTGACTTATAGTAGTTAAGAGTTGCTTGTTAGGCTACTACTTGAACCATACTAGGAGAATTTGAGAGCTTCCATTCCACTAGAAGGTGGTACCACCTTGTCTTGACACCATAGCATCTGCTTTGCCTAGGGAAGCTTGGGCCATTTGCTAGGCATATGGATTGGCCTTGATGCTCTCTCTGTTGTCCCTGATTTGGATGAAATAAGATTATAGGAAATATGTTCCCATATTGTCCCTGATTTGGATGAAATGAGATTACTAGGAAATATGTTCCTTGTTCAAGATTAAGAGCTAATAGTCTTTTTTCTTTTTCTCTCAACTGATATTCAGCATCCTGTGTGAGTGTGTATGTTGTACATATGTTTAATCTTCTTGTCTACTTTAATTGATCTATGTTGACTTGTTCTCTTTTTTTAATATACAAATTCTATTAAAAGGACATTACCAAGTATTTACTGTGTTCCAGACACTTCTGGGTGTTGCAAGTAAACAGAAAAATGAGACTAGAGAAGGATAAAATATTCCTTGAGCATTTTCTTTCTAATGAAGGAGATGGATAGAGATAACATATGGTAAAAGTACAACATAAGAATAAACAAATTGGATTAAAATATACTGTGTGCTTGTTTACTAAATACCTACTATCAGTCAGAATGCAAGGTTAGGGATATAAGAATATATAAAATACAGTTCAAACCTCAGAAGAGCTTACAAGCTAGTATAAATACAAGATATAATTCAGAAGAGGTATTGGACAAGACTAATGTCTTCTAAAAAGTAAGCCCAGTGAGGACAGGGGCACCATCTATCTTGATCCTTAATGCATAATGAGGATATCATAGTTTTATAATAAATAAATAATATAAAATGGAATTTAATTTTCACTTAAAATGAGATTATTTCCAGCAATCAAATGAAGGGAAATGGACAAGTTACTGTTTCAGAGGATGTCTTTCAACAGGTGGCAGAACATATCAGATTTGGATTTCTCATTAATTTCTCTGGTTGAGTGAATCATTCTGAACATGTATAACTCTACTTCAGGAGCCAGAATTACTGGAATGTTTTTCAATCAGTCTTTTATCAGTTGTTGTTCCAGATCTAGAAAACTCCTAGAGCTGACCTGTCCAAATAATCTGAGATTTATTTAGAGGAATTTGGGTACTGGGTATGGGCCAAGCTTCTAATTCTATCAGTTCTTTTAAAATTATTATTAATAGCCACATCTATCAGTTCTTTTAAAATTATTATCAACAGCCACATCTACTGGCAGCTGTAAGCACATGGGTGGTATTATGTTTTGCTTTATGAGGTTCATGCTTCACATAACTCAGGGGCTCGGCCAGAGTTGGGCTAGGTCTGAACAGTCTTTGAAACCACCCAAGCATGTGGCATGCCTGTGTGTGGCAAAACACATCTGCCACCACGTACTTTTAAAATAACTCCAGCCTATTGTAAGAAAATTGTATATTCTCAGGTTTGTTCCTTGCCCCTAAACCAGATTGAATGTAGGTTCATACAGAAAGAACTCCAGGACCCACTTTGCTGGCACGACAGGGCATCACTTGGCACCTTTCTGACCAATCTAGTTGGCTTGTTGACCTTGGCAAAACCCAGTTGGGACAGGGACCTCAGTGCCAAGCATGAGGAACCAGGGTCGCATACCACCCACGCCCAAACTTCTCTCTGACATTTCCATGGGCCTGGAGCCAACTCTTCCCCTGAGTTTTATCTCACTGTAGGAATACAAAGAAACACTGAACCTTCCAGTTAATTCAACACCCCACCCCCTTTCCCCCTTCCTGGAGAGGATAACAGTTCTGTTGACCATTATAATGCATTTTCTGTCTCCCAGCAATCCACATAGTCATTAATTTCTGCTGCTGACATCAGGAAAGAGGATTATGTGTGTGTCTGAAACTGTTCCCAAAGTGCTCATTAGTCATAGATAATTGAAAAACTGGTAGGGGAAGATTTGATGTAATAGGAGCCCCTGCTTGTGAAGAGGGACTGCAACCACTGATAATTGTAGACTGCAGCTTTTGACCACTCGGACTGAAGCTGCCTATCCACATGGGGATTCAGTGAGCCCAGGAGACCTCAGGGCCATTTCTTTTTGCATCCCAAGGTGAGGATGTATACCCAGGACAGAGCCCAGCCAGATCAAGAACAAAAGTGAATCGCCCTCACTTCTCTTTCCTACCTTACACTGAGGAGCAGGGTTTGGAAAACATGCACAGTATTTCTTTAACTTAATGTTGCTTTTATTTCAACTTTAGTTGGTTAGTTTTGATCACAAAAGAAACACAAGCTCATGCTATAGAAGCAGGACAAATGCTAGAGTAACCTATACCAGATCTCAATTCTTGCTATAATTATTCTGGTTTTTATTTTTCTGAAAGTACACATGCTTACATTTTTGTATCCTTTAAAAAAAATCACAAGTGTGATCACATTCTGAATGCTGTTCTACATCTTGCCATTTTTGCCTTAATTTATCTTGAACCCCCTTCAAGCTCCATACTTTAATTCAACCTTGTTCATTTTAATAGCTACATGGGATTCTACTGAATAGATGTACTCTACTTTATTTAATCTGACCAGATTTAAGGGAGAAACACCATTAAAAATAAAAAGGATATGTTCAAACAAAACTAACTAGAAATTACAGGTTAGTAAAAACCAAAAAAAAAAGTCACCCCCCACAACCCCCACCAAAAAACCATTTTCTCTCTTTTCTTCCAGGAAGGTATTTTTGCAAACAGTCCATCTACTTTCTCTGTTGCTGTTCTTGCAATGAAGCCATAATGTACCTAATGTGTTGCGGCCCATTTTTCAGTTGTCTTGATTGTTTTAAAGATAAAACTATTTCCCAGTCTAGGCTTTCTTCACACTGTAGGCTTATCTTCTTAGGAACCATATCTGAGTGCTCAGAGCCTGCAGTGGCTGGTCCTCCTTGCCTTGCTCTGCTGCAGTCCTCTGCTGCCTTTCTTGTCTATATTACCCTGTCCTCTGCTCCTGCCTGGTGCCCATCCTGCTACCAGACTGGATGCCCCAAACCCCAGGTGCCTCGGGGCTCCCTACAGTTAGCCCATCTTTTGCTGTAATGTTATCTACTTGCCCAGAGCATTCCAGCACTGATATCAGCAATCTCCTACCTCTTTCCAGCCTGGCTCAGGTATTATCTTCCTGGGCCAACCTAACAGGTCCTTCCTCAATTCTCTGGGAATACCATGTGCATTCTCCTTCTCTAGTATTTTCTACATGGTCCTAAGTTGGTTTTCCATCATCTTGGTCCCTGATGTCAGTAGCACCTCTTTCACTAAGCCAGTGCCTAGATCATGACACAGGACAGGTGGAAATCTTATAACCATTGTTATTGAAATTTTTATTAAGTGCATGAATGAATGGCTCAATGAAGCCTTCTATGCAGAAACATAGAAGTCTTGACTAGCTCTAGGAAAAGTGATACCATGATATCTTTAATTTTATGGTGAAAGCAAAGTGAAATAAGGATTATTTTGGGGAAAGTTGTCAAGTGGCCTCTGACAACTCTGGTCCCTACAGGGCACTCTGGCCTGTGTGATAAAGTGTGATTTTGAAGGGGTGACTTCTCAGGTTCTCACCTATTCCTACCATCCTCTCTTACACCAAGCTGTTTCTTTCCGATCTCTAGGTAAACAAAGCCCCTTCTTGCTTGAGGTTCAGACAGCTACTTTCCCGAAGGCTGTGATGCCAATTGTAAGGAAAGTTGTTCATCTTTGTGATAGTTATTCCTAGACCGCTGGACAGAGAAGGTTGGCTCACTGTCCTAGGCTGGGTTCCTGAAGCAGAGGCTTGGGCAGACTTGGTTGTAGAAGATATCTGCTCAAGATGTTTATCTGTGAAAGGAGGAGGGAGAATGAGACGGGCAGAGGGAGAAATTGGATCTTGACACAGTCCTGCAACAACTTGGCCAACTCAGGAGAGTGCTCTGGAGCCAGGGGTATCCACCAGAGCCCTTCCATTCTTGCTTTGCTGAGCCACCAGGTGTGGCTACCCTGGAAAGGGCTCACCTGGGCAGTGTGGCTCTGCAGCTGAGGTAGGCCCTGAGGAGCTGACAGATGGTCACTCTCTGTGACTTCTGTCTTCCCAGCTAGCAACATGTCCTTCCTTGATGAGAGAATTTGAGCCATGGCTTCTTCTTTCTACCATGTTCCCTGAATCCAAGCCACCACAATGACCTATTAGTTCTTACTCTGTAAAATCCCTCATATCTTCCTTTGTTCCTACATCCCACTTATCCATATCTTAATGATCCACCTCCCTTCTCTATCTTTAATAACCCTGATAGGTTCATAGCTGTTTTCCTAACCCCACCCTATCCTCTCAAAATGCTGCCAGGAAGCTGGGCTTAGTGGCCCACCTCTGTAATCCCAGTACTAGGAGGCTGAGACAGGAAGATTGTAGGTCCAAGGACAGCATCAGCAATGTCGTGAAACTTCATCAACCTAGTAAACCCTGTTTTAAAACAAAAAATAAAATAAAATAAAAGGCTGGGAGTATAGTAGCTTGGAGTTAGCATGCCCCTGGGTTCAATCCCCAGTACCAAACAAGCAAACAAACAAACAAACAAAAAATGATTCCAGGAAGAGCTTCTAAAAACACAAATCTAATCACCTTTCTACCCAGGGAAAGCTCCTTAGGTGGTCTTGGTGGTAAAGTTCATTATAGCCTCCCCTGTCCCTGCCCACCACCTGGGTGTTCCACCCCAGCCTGTGTTCCAGTTTACCTAGCTCTTTTGATAGTTCCTTTACTTATGCCTTCTCTTTTCTTTCTTGGGTTTTGCTCAGGTTGCTTTCTATGTGGAGAAACCTACCTGTGGCATGTAATTGGACCTCAAATTTCTTGCCTGCTTGCCCAGGCCTCTCTGTGCCTCACAGGGGTTGGCAGCCTCATGCCCTGAGCACAGAGGGCACAGAATCAGATTCAGCTCATATACCAGCTAAGCTTTCTTTCTAAACTACTGCAGAGAAGTACCCCACCCTACTGGAGCCTTTTTAATGAAAATCATCTTTTGCAATTTTTGGAGATTGCAGATGAAGGTAAAACATAGTTTCCATTTGCCCTTCCTGTGAAAATTGACTTAAAAAAAAACTGAATTTAGTGGTCAAGATTTCCAAATGGTTCTGCTTTTAAAATTTGCATAATTTTAGTTCTAAAAATATATCCTTGATCCATTTATTCACTCCAAACACATTTGACGAAAGTGTCTGCTCCATGAATGGAAAGTAGTGAATGAGAGTACAGGTCCTGTCAGGAGAATCTATGGCCTGTCACCAGCCCTTAAGCAATGCTACTATGGGGAATTTTCTTTTCATCTATCAACCTCAATTTCCCCATCTGCCTGTGATGGGGACAATACTATTGTACCCTTCACAGAGAGTTCCTATGAAAATGAGGTGATAACATGTATGTTATGTCCTAGCATAGTCTTTGGCACAGAAATACTCATCATGGGAATGATATTCTGTGTCACAGACTAGAAAACAGTGGCAAAATTAAGATATTCTCCAGGACCAACTTGTCTAGAATCTCTTCCAGATTTCTGCTACTGTGGGTATTCAACACAGACTGGAGGGTTTCCTCCCTCTATCACCTTGTTTGCGCAACATAACCTTGTGTCCTCTAGACCAGTACCATCCAGCAGACATATTGAATGATTCATATAAGTTACTAAATTTTTCAGTAGTCATGATAAAGTAAAAAAAATAGGTAAAATCAATTTTAATATACCTTATTAATATAACCAAAATATCATTTTAACAAGCAATTGATATAAAAATCATTAATGAGTTATTTTATATCCATTTTTCCCAAAGTAAATCTTTGGCATCTGTTATATATTTTCCACTGAGCACACCTCATTTCAGATACTAGATTTTCATTAGAAATATCTGACTTAAATTTAATAAATTAATGTCAAAAAAGTAGATCCACATACCCAGGTCATTCCAAATATGCTTAGAGTTTTTCAGTAACTGACTTCAGTATCAATTTTTAAATTTAAACAAAAATTAATTAAAATCAAATAAAATGAAAATTCTAGCAGCTGTATTTTAAGCATTCAATTCACATGTGCCTATTGGCTGCTATATTATACAAGGAAGCTTAGAAGCCTCTTTGTAGAGCCAGTTCTTCTTGGCTAAATTTTTTTCACATTAGGTTGTAGATAGACATTTACTCATTAGTTAAGATAAACATGGTGATGTGGAGGTGCTGTGTCTCCTTTTTCAGGAGACTGGATGAGGCATTTTCCTGCTGTTCCCCTCCTAACCTCCACCCTCACTTCTACATACAGGAGTCCTATAGCACCTCTGCCCAGCCTCGAGCTCCATGAAAAATTACAAGTGGCATCTTAGCATTCAACTGTTTCCTGAGGACACATTCAGATCTTAAGGGCCTACAGGGATTTTATTACATATATGGGTTAACACCTATTCCATTCCTAAGGTACAAAAATACTTATAGAATTCCATGGAGAATGGGAGAGGGCTCAGTCTCTGTTAAACACCCAGCAACATTTTCATTTTCTTTTGAGTCTCCTGTGGTTCTCTATGTCTCTAACTTGTCTTCTTAACCAGGCCGGGAACAAGAACTGCCTTTTACAGCCCTGCAATACCCACACAAAGCAGGACAATCAATAAATTATTAACTGAAGGCCTGACTGGCTGTAAGAATTCAAGGTCACTTGAAATATCAGGGTCATTGCATTGCACAACTCCAAAGAACATCGGTCAAATTGTATTTTGTCGTTGTGCAAGTAGCAGCCTTGTAAAGTTCACAAGGTTGAAAGGTTGAGACTGGGCTTTCTTTTCCAGCTGTGAAAAACTTTTAAGAAATTCTTTCTTGGAACAAAATACTTCCCGCTCTTATCCTCTGATAGAAAGCAACTACACAAGTAAATGTTCTTAACTTCTTTAGGAATATATTTTCACCTGGTCTTTTTTTTTTTTAAGAGGCTACTTTATTTAAATTCTTTTTAGAATTTTCCATTAATTAACTTTTTCTCTGGTATGAGTGATACCTTGGAGCTCTTATCTATGTGAAAGCACCCCAAAGCATGACCAGTATATACCATGCACATACATAGGTCATCAAATGAGCAGTCTACATGGTTTCAATGTGAAATTGAGAAAACTCAGAGGAGGAAGAAAGAAGCAAAGAGATTCTCTTAAGGCAACCCTCTATTTGCTTTTGTGTTTCCCAAAATGATGATTTTTTTTTCCTTCTGTCTACCCAGGAAACCAAGTGCTACCTCCTGGAACTTTTCTCGGAAGTGGGCTCACACCAGAGGCAGCAAAAGACCTCGGACTTCCTGCAGGAATTGCAGTGGCAGCCTCTCTCATTGATGCCCATGCAGGGGGACTAGGTAATCTCTTACTCTATCTATGCCCACAACCAGTGCATTCAAGTGAAATATTCCCTAGAATCCAAGACACTCCTTTCCTGTTTTTAAAGCAAAGGTCTAAAGCTGGACATGGTGGTGCATGCTTGTAATCCTGTACTTGGGAAGCTGACGGAGGATCACAGGTTTGTGGCCAGCCTCACAACTTGTGAGGCCCCACCTCAACTTAGTGAGACCCTGTTTCAAAATAAAAGAATAAAAACCAGACTGAGGGTGAAGCTCAGAGGTAGAATGACCCTGGCTTCAATCCCCAGCACCACAAAAAAAAAAAAAAAAGCAAAGGTCTAGGACTGGTGATTCAAGGTATAATAATGAAAAGCTTTCTTGCAGTGAGGCATTTGGATAGAATTATAGAACTTTTCACCAAATATAAAATTTATAAGTTACTACTTTTCTATACATAATAATATAAGACATTGATCTGAGTAAATGTCTGGATAGTTTTTTGGTCTACTGAAAATTTGAAAAACAAATCCTCACTTCTATCAAGTATGTGCTAGTAGTATACTTACTATTCTTTTTCTAACTGATACAATTTTATAATATTTGGCTTTTGTCCTACAACCAATTACTTGGGTGTATTTTTATTTCACCTCATATATAACTTTCAAATCTCTGATTCATGCATTAACTAATTCATTTTTCAAATAACCACTGAACACTTGCCCTGTCTAGGAGTCGTGCTGGGGGACAGTGAATTTAACACAAAACTGAGGCTAAGGATATAGCTCAATGGTAGAACACTTTCCTAGCACTCACAAGACCCTGGGTTCAATCCCTAGTGCTACAACAAACAAACAAGCATCAGATAGGTAGGTAGGTAGATGGGTGGATAGATAGATAGATAGATAGATAGATAGATAGATAGATAGATAAAATACATACATATTGTAACAAAAAGGTTACAGTAACATGTGATAAGTCTGTCCTCATCTTCCTCCCTACTAAAGTTTTCTTTTTGGCTATTCTGATTTTCAGTTTACACTATTCTGATTCTTACTTCACACTTCGCTATAGCCATATATTTTTTCCTAGTCTTTTATTCTAAAAACATTTGTTTTAAATTATATTTCATAATTCATGGGATGAATTTAAAAAGGACATGACCACTGAAATTTCAGAACAAACTGGAATGGGATAGAACAGAAAAAAGAAAAACACAGCAGAGTACATCTCACATAGTAATGGTAAACACTGTTTTGTGGACCTGTGTTTCTATTTTGTATGTATGCACATGTGTATACTGTTCCATTGTGAAAATGAATTTCTTACTAAATATATCATAATGAAAAAACTTTGACCAGGCATAGTAGTATACACATCTAGTCCTAGCCACCTAGGAGGCTCAAACAGAATTTCTTGAGCTCAGGAGGTTGGAGCCAGCCTAAGCAACGTAGCAAGACCCTGTCTCTTAAATAAATATATTTTTTGAAGATGCGCTGGTTTACATTTCATCTTACAGCCAAGAGTTATCTGTCAAGTACTTATATAGATTGTGTTCCTGAGCTCTGTTGATGCATTTATACCTCTGTGCCTTGGCATATATGTTCTCTGCCCAGAATGGTTGGTCGTCCTAGCCTTAGTCTGTTTTGTTCTACTATAACAGAATGTCTGAGACTGGGTAACTTAGAAAGAACAGATATTTATTTCTTAAAGTTCTAGAATCTGGGAAGTCCAAGGTCCAGGGGTCTACAACTAGCAAGGGACTTGCTATGTTATCCCATAGCAGAAAGTGGAAGCGCAGGAGAGTATACAGGCATGAGAGAGGGAGGAGACTAAATTCATCCTTTTATTAGGAACCCACTCCATTGATAACTAATCCTCTTCCATAATAACTAAACACCTCTTAACACCTTTCAACACTGCTCTATGGGAGATTGAGTTTCTAATACATGACCCTTGAGAACACGTTCATACCATAGCACCCTCTACTCTTCCAGATGGATGACTACTCTCTAACTTTTTAGAGCTGTTCTATAGCACAGTTACACGTTTTTTTAAATTGTGCTTCTTTCACACTTTTATCTATTTGAAGAAATGATAACATTGTGTGGGAATTTCTTATTTATCTGCTTGTTTTTTTTTTTTTCTATTAGACGGAACTCTTTGAGGACAAGGACATTGTATTATTCATCTTGTATTCCTTTTGCTGGGCCTTGTGTCTTGTAAGTTTGTTCAATGAATAAAGTCTCATTAAGGCAAAAATAAGGTAAAATGGCCTTACCCTTAGAGTGAAAGTTAATCTGTGTCCTAATGCAGCAGATTTTAAAGTGTCTTGTTCTTCTGCATAGTCCACAGACCTGCAGAAACAGGATGCCATGCATCTACCTATGAACATGTCCGTCCTGTTCATCTTTCTGTCCTCAGGCTCTGGCACAGTGCCTGAGAAATAGTAAACAACCCATAATACTTGTGGGCTGGTGGAGTGGAACATCATAGTTCAGTCCTGATTACTAGCAGAGTGTTTCTACCCAAGCACTTTGCAAAGTGAGCAGTGTGTGCTTTTGGTTGGAATGCCATGCTACAGGTTTTTAAGCACAAGCACAGAGAGAACTAGAGGTCTAGACGTACAGGGAGTGTTCCTGTACCTAGTCATCCTGAGTTACAAATCACATGTGAGGTCAGGACAGCTTTCTCTACCCTGCTTTCATGATTGTCCCTGATGAGACAATCTCAACTATCCATGGATACCCAGGTGACAACATGCTGAAAGAAAGAAGGCTGTCCCTTGGGAGTCATAGGCACTGTCCTTTCTCTATCAGCTTCTCACACCTCCATAAAGGACTTGCCAAAACACACCTTCTCACTTCTACTGGGACTCACTGTGCTCTCCAGCAGGGGAGACATCCAGATGACCCCCACATTTTTCCTATATGTAGATAATCAGTGACAGAAATTTTACCTTTAGAAGTCTTGGCTTAGTCCTTTTGTTCCCATTAAAATACAAATTCTCCCAAGTTAATGAGTTTTCCAAAAGTCTTTTAAGTGGAAAGATAGAATAAGAGCTTGGAGTCTTTTAGGGCTGAACTTAATGGTAGCAATGGCTAGAAAGGAAACAGACAGAGAATTCTTGGTGACTACGGGATAGGAAAGATCTACTTAACAATTTTGACCTAGTTTTATCCTTCTTAGACCATCTTAGGCCACCTGCTCTCCACTTTACAGACAGTTCAGGATTAGAATGTCTGGGAGAGAAAGGAGACCTGGAAGCACATGTTCCCTCTGGTCCTTCCCCCATCAAGGTATGGGGCAGAACAAAGGTTTAAAAGTCTAGCCACAGATTCACTGAAGTTAAAGTGCATGCAAACCTATCAGCTAGGCATCTGGAAATCAAAGAGTATTAGCAGTGAGCAAACTAGATAAATTCACATTCCTTTTGAAGAGAAAATTGTCATTGTTTTCCCCTGGCCTGTGTATGTGTGATCTAATAATATTGATTGGGACAGAAAATCTCTTGAGACCTGTACTGTGACACTATGATAAAGGTACTCTACATACAGTCTGAAGATCCAGATGAAATTCCTGCTCTGCCCACAAACAGCATGCCATTTGGCACTCTTCTGTGACCCGAGCTAGCAGGGTCCCTTCACGGGACTTGTATGAGAAATGGAGATGTCAATAGAGCAACTGGCATAGTGTCTGGCACATAGTAGACACACATCTCCTTAGTTTTCTCACTCCAGAAACACAATGCCTGATACTAAGTAGGAGCTTCATAAATGAACTTGTCTGAGTTGTTACCCTGATAGAAAGTGTCTTATCAGAACTGTCTTCCTTTGGATAGGCAAGAGGAGGACCAAGGCTCTGGACATGCTCTGCCTTCCCTAAATTTTCCCTAAATTTCCTCCTTTAGCTGTCTGTAGCAGAATGCAGGATTCATTACTTGAAAATTCTAAGATGAGGTCAAAAACAGCCTCCAGAACTGGTAAGATGACCTTTGTGCTAAGAGATCTCTGAATGTCAGTGAAGAACCCAGCTTTAAGTGGGAACCGGACACAAACCAACCCTGACAACTCTGGTCTCATCGAGTGCTGGCCTAGCATGACCTACCTTGGACCACACATTCTGACTGGCAGGAGGGTTCAGCACTCTGCTTTGCAGAAATACCCATGGACTCTCATTCCCAAAGACAGCCTGGGATGGGAGGATAAAAATCAAAGAAGCCAGTAAACTCAACTCATGCTTTTTTCCAGCTTTGGAAACAGGACGAAGAACTTTGTGGGAATAAAAATCAAAGATAAAGAACATTTTGTGCTTAGGTGCTGGTTAGTGAGTTCTCCAGCAGACAGAGAGAAGATAGGAGTAGCTTTGTTTGCACTTTGTGTGGGGGATTCTGGCCATGGCTCCTGCAGCTAGTATTTTTCTAGCTTATAAAAATAGTATTAACTTTATTCCAGGTCTGTTCTTGACTTGAGCACCCCAAGTGTCCAGAAAGGCAACAACAACTTGTTTCTCTCTTGAGCCCCTCTTCTCTTAGTTGCTCTGCTCTATTAAATAAATTCCTCATGATCTATCAAATCTTGAAGATAATGCATCTTCTCAGGGGAGCCTTCCCTGACTCCCCAAGCTAACTGAAGCACTCCCTCCTTTTTGTCTTGTATTTGCAAGTTTATGTGTACAAAGTTGTCTTGTCTTCTAATTTGTGAGCTCCTTTAGCACATGGACATTTTAATCTCATATTCCATAGCTTGTACAGTGCTTTGCACATAGAGGACCCTTAACACATGCATATTTAGTAAACTAATAGCATTCTCTCCATGGGGGATGAATATTTCAGCTGAAAGATGCAGTGATCTCTCATTACAGAGGCACTCGGTTCTATACAGTAGTTATACCCAACTCAGTTCTCCAGGAGCAGAAGAGTCTGTTTTATATGCTCCCTGAGCTACTTGGAAATGTCTAGAAATCTCAATCCTTTCCATTCCCATCACATTAGCAGGTTTTGGCCAAGAGCAAACTTTGTGGCTAGGTTTAGCACGACTCTTTGATTACCATTACTGGATTCTTTGCCAGATGTTGAATTGTCTTAAATTGTACAACTGGGCCAGATGTTGAATTGGCTTAAAAATTGTTCATCTGAGTTGCAGAGTCAAACCAAAATGAGAATTTTGAATTTGTTTTTCCTCTTCCTCTTCCTCTTCTTTGTCCTCCTCCTCCTCTTCCTTCTTCATCTTTATTTCTTAATGGCAGAAGAATTTATTCAGCTAGTTTTAGAAAAAGAGCTTCTGGTCAGTGCCCTGCTAAAGCAAAGCACAGTTTGTTCCAGTGAGCAATAAAACATGCCAATTCTTATCTTACCTTTATTAGTATTCTAGGAGAGAGGGTAGGCAGGCAGCAACTTTAGATAACCTGATTTGAGGGAGTATTTATTTATAAATATCATATGTATTAGCTGAAGAACATCTGACCAAGAAACATACTAGCAATAATCTTTTACATTTCTAAACATCAGGCTTATCAAGCATGCCTATGTTCACTATAGAATGGCTCTTGAAAACAACTTTGTAGTACAGTTAGGAAAGCTATAGGTACCCTCGTTTTTCCCAGAA
This sequence comes from Graphiurus murinus, assembly GCA_004027655.1. Classification (NCBI taxonomy): domain Eukaryota; kingdom Metazoa; phylum Chordata; class Mammalia; order Rodentia; family Gliridae; genus Graphiurus; species Graphiurus murinus. The sequence continues at coordinate 35,918 of PVLC010001370.1, forward strand.
AATGTTTGAGTTTCAGAGATCTCTGATTAAGTTAGTTATAGGGACCAAATAGATTTTTGTTATATTTAATTCTCAAAGCAACTTAGGGCTACTCACATGCTAGGCAAGTGGCAAGTGATCAACCACTGAACTACATCCTTGGTCTTTTTTATTTTATTGTGAGGCAGGGTCTTGCTAAATTTCCCAGGCCAACCTGGAACTTGAGATCTTCCTGTCTCAGCCACCACATCTGGCTTCAAAGTGACTTTTCATAGTATTATTTTGTTCCATTTGTCAAATGGAACACTGCCTATGTTGCCAAAAATCAATTAAGTGGAGATGAATGATTAAACTCACACCATCCGATTCCATAGCTACTTCTTACCCCGGTAACACATGGAATGACGTATCTGTTATTATGTGATATGATCTACTCTTGAATTTGATCCTTGGAAAAAGCCTAGTGTGGTGGCATACGTTTGTAATCCCAGTATTTGGGAGGCCGAGACAGGAGGATTGCAGGTTCATGGCCAGCGATTTGTGAGGCTCTCTCTGCAACTTAGTGGGACCCTGTTTCAAAATAAAGAATAAAATAGGGCTGGGAGTATAGCTCAGAGGTAGAATGCCCCTGGGTTCCATCCCTAGTATGAAACACACACACACACACACATACACACTATATATATATATATATATATATATATATATATATATATATATATTATATATTATAATACCCTGATGTATTATAATATATACATCAGTCTGAGCAAGTAACAAATCTTCAAAACATAAAGTATTTCAAAAAGTATTTATTGATAAGCAACTTTACTAGTTGATGGGGATGTAATATATATATGAGAGAGAAGTAGACTTCTGGAAATTTGTAGTCTAGTAGAAAGAGACAAGCACATAAAACAATTTAAAGTATTTGTGCTGAGTATGTAAAGTTTTGGCAAAACATAAAGTGGGCTCAAAATTGAGACTTGATAAATTATAAAAGATTTTCTAGAGGAAGTGATGTCTGGTAATGTAATTATAATAATTCTTGCCCTGTTATTGCTTCCTGGTAAAGTGAAATTAATTTATTCATCATCAATTTTAAGCTTTAAATAGGCTTTTTTCTAGTAACAAAATAATAACATCGCCATTAATAAAGACAAGTATCAGAACTACCACTCTTCTCAGTACCACCATTATTAGGACCATTTCCTTTTTTCCGTCTATGTGCCAAAGACCCTGACTGATTCTTCACATACTTTGTCTCTCACTTCTCACAACAGTCCTGAATGGCAGAGGTAATTTCCTATTCTGTACATGGGGGAACTGAAGGCAGAAAAAGTAGTATTTCCATAGTCACATGACTAGTATCATAGCAAGATTTAAACTTAAGTTTTACTCAAAGGCTCATGTTTCTCATGTTTTGTTTTCTCTAGACTAATAGTTCTTAACCAGGGGTGAATTTACCTGCCAGAGAACATTTGGCAATGTGTGGAGACAATTATGTTTATCACATCTTGGAAAAGAGGGAATAGTACTGGTGTGTGTGGGGAGAGGCCAGAGATAATGATAAATGTCTCACAGTGTTCAAGCCAACCCCCTACAGCCAAAGATTATGCAGCCCCAAATGTCAGCAGCAGTGCAGCTGAGACACCTCAGTCTATCCTGAAATACTCTATATTCCCTTATTAATTCAATCTATTTCAGTAGAGGCCAGAAAGCCACCCAAAATAAGACCTTGCTAATATCTCAGAGTACTTTTTAGAGTCTATTTTATGACACTAACTTCTCAGTAAAAGCAATTGTGAGATAAGAAAATTGAGGTGAAGACTGAAGAGGGGTGGTACAGGAAAACTTCCACCCATCTGTCTTACTAAAGTCAGCCTGCACTGGACCACATGGCCTCCTTTCCACACAAGATACACAGCCCATCTCTCTCCTTTGCACAGGCCTTCCCTCCCCAATCCACCTAGACAATATTGCTCCTGCATCAACACTCAGTCTAAATGCATCTTCCACTATGGAAACTTTTCCAAATTGGATTCCTCTTAGAACAAAAGCAGGCCCTCCCTGTTGTGTATGTCTGCAATACTTTTACACCTTTTTAGCTTTCCCACCAAATCCTATTTCCATATGTCTCACCATCATTCCTCACAGTACCCACTTAGCCCTCAGGTACATTGGTGAATTCATTAATAATGAAGACAATAAATATGAGATGATTTTGAAAACTCAAAAATAGGTCTTCCTAAATCTGGATGAGGGAACTTTTAAAAAATATAATTGTTAGGCTCAACCCTGCTCAAGGATCTGAGTAAGGGTGAGATGTGGGGCCTGGAATCTGGTTCTAAGTGCAGATGTCACCTAGTTCACAGACGAGGCAGCATATGAGAACAAGTTGGCCCTGAGGAGGTGGGGCTCAGAGGCAGTAGGGATGTACAACTGTCAAGGAGGCAAATCAGAACAAAGTGGAGCTGTGCTGCAAAGGAGCCAGGCCCAGGTTCTCACCAAGAGCTGGGGCAGGAGGGCGCATACTGAAGAGAAAGAGAAGATGATCCAAAGAGGAAGGTTTGCAAAAAATGGAGGGGATTAGAAGCACAGATAAGTCATGCCGGGGGATCTGGGAGGAGAAAAGCTGTGCCAGTCCCTGAGCAGATGGAGCAAGGACATCTCGGGGAGTTCCTGGAAGTGAGTCAGAAGGGGGAGGAGGAATTTGTTAATATGATTTCCAGCTTATTGTTTTAAGTTGAAGTTTTCTTTAATGAAACCACTGCTGCCTGAGACCTCAGCAGCTGCATAAGCGTGGCAGCAGCCCACGTGGCAGAGGGCAGAGGAGACATGGGGGAAGGATAACTTTGGGCTGCATGTTCCCAGGCTCCAAGGCTTTCATGGAGTGCTGTGCTTCTCTAGAGTGGGAAGGACTGGTATGAGCTGGGAGACCAATCCTTTTCCTGTGGACAGAGAGTTGGGAGGGATCCAGGGCCTTGGGGCTACAGCCAGCTCCCCCTTCTCACCCCTTTTTAAGTCGTGCACCGCACAATTCAGTATGCACAGCTGTGAACCTGCTGTGAAATCATAACATTTGTAGTTTGATACACACACTCTTGTTTGTATAATGAGTAATCATAAGGCTTTAGAACTAAAAGGTTGTTCAAAGATTTTCTATACCAGGTTCTTCAGTTTGTAGATGAGAAAACCAAGGTCCAGAAATCTAGTGAGTCACTGAAGGTTATACAAGCAAATTACCATCAGAGCTGAATTGAAAATTGATGTGTCCTAATTCATCTGCCAGGGCCCTACCCCCATTATACAACACCATCTCCAAATTAGGAAAAGAGAATGATTCTTGATATGTTATTCCAGTCCATACCATAGATCCCATTTAATGACTACAGTCAATATCATGGGTGGCTATTAAATAGGTAAAATAGTTTTTCTAAGCCACGCATGAAAAGTCTCTTTGTTTTGTTGTCGCAATCTACACTTAGAGTCTCCCTCAAAGCTGGCAATAATAAAAACACCTGGCATTCAAGTTCCCTCCAAAGAGCTCAAAGCAGTTATTTTTATTTCACCTCCCATTTATTGAACACATATTCTGTGCCAAGGGTTTTGCTAGGTACTTTATAGTCCCTGTTGACAGCTCACAACCACACTGTGAGTTATCGTTATTTTCTGCCTTTAACATTTAAGGAAATCAAAGTTTAATAAGTTGCTCATGGTAACATTTTAATAAAGACAAAGTTAGGACCTGAGTCCAAGTCTTTCTAACTCTGGGGACTACAAGTGTTACTGTGGCTAGTATTATTTTCATGTCTAGGTATGTCTGTTCCTTAACTTACTTAAACCTAACCTTACAGCAATGCATATCTACATCTGTAACAGAAGACAGTACTTCTATTTAACGTTATTCTTGGTAGAAGTATTTCTAGATCCATTTTATGGATGAAAAAGTTGAGGCCCAGAATGGGAAAGTGACTTCCATACATGATATCCAAAGGAGCACAAAGGCCTGGGTTCTACTAACATGGGGAACAAGGCCAGGCTTATTAGAACAGATGTAGAGTAGGATACATAGCTATTTTTGCCTGTGTGGTAGAATGATTAGTAATATTAACATTGAGGTTGATTTTTACTGATTGCTTTTGTTATTTCATTAATGTTGATTCTAATTTCATTTGATAGTGACACCATTTTCAAACCATTATTCCAGGAACAAGGAAGGTGTTCTGACCTTCCTTTAATGGTTGGGAAAGCTGACACTCTAGGAAGTGAGGAGATTTGCCTAAAGTTATCAACTAGGCAGGGTTAAACCCAAGCTCAAGCCCCTGCCTTTGTGCCCCTGCCATGTCTTCATGTCGGATCAGTGCCCCCTCTGCATCAAACAATGAATAATACTGCCTGGTCATGGAGTAGTGTCTTGACCCAGTATCTTTCTGTGTCCAGATCCCTGCTTTCAAGTTCATCTCCAACCATGTCACCAGCCCCAGACCCTTATCTAGTTTTCAGAGGGATTTTTTTTTTTTTTCACCAGCAGGTTTCACTTAGTAATTCTCTCATGTATTAATATGTGGCTGAGAAGATGAGCTGCTATTTTCCTTTGTTGAGCTTGGGAACAAAAACAAAAAACACACAATAACCCAGTCCTTGGTTCTGACAGTGCCAACCACCTGTTAGGAGGACCTCCACACTCTGAGTTCAAAAGGTAGCAGACTGCTGGAAGTGTGTTTGTTTGGGGGCCCAGAGTCTAAGATTGCACTTGCGTCACTGGCTGCAAGAGTAGGATCGGGGCCACTATTTTTCATGGCACAGAAATGCAACACGTGGTGCTTCCTATCCGTATGCTATCCCCAAGCACTAATGTTTACTTTGGGCCTTGCCTCTCAGCAGCTGATGGTGGGAAAAGGCACATCTCCAGTTATTGCCCCACAGCAGCAGCCTCGCATCTCAACCGCTGGATGCTTCCTTATTCTCTCTCTGTAGGCCTGGGTCACTTCCTTGTTTTCAGTTTTCTTTTCTCTATGCATTCCAATAAGTCATTGTAAAGAGCAACGAGAAATGTTTATATACATTTTTTTTTTAATTTTTCCCATACTGAGCCTCTAGAGGATTGCCTGAGTGCCCCCAGTAACCGATGCAGATTTCTGAAAGAGCTGAGAAGGAAACTGTTAGGATATAGAAAAAGCACCCTAGTTTCCAGGTGGATCATTCACCAGCCCCTCCCCCACTCCGTGTTTTTCTGATGCTAATCCTTACCTATGCTCTCTTTTATGACTCTGATGTAAGAATTAGCCCCTCTGAAATGAAAATTGAGAATCTTTAGGTCTCATAGCATACTAATGGAGAACACAGAGCTGATTCAAATCCTAGTTCCACAGCTGTTTCTGTGTTTGGGGGGAGTCACCTGATACTCAATGCCTCAGTTACCCCATCTGTGAAATAGGAATAATAATAAGGTCTTCCTCATAAAGCAGTTTGACGAACAAATGAATTAAATATCTGTAAAGCACTTAGAACAGTGCCTGGCAATACTGTGTATATATGTTTAGCTAAGATTAATGTGATCTCAACAGGAGGAGAAACTCAACGATTCATTCTTTCATCTAACAAATATGTGAAGTCTTCTTTCTACATGTCAGGCATTGTTGTAGGTGGGTTGGATACAGTGATAAAGCAAAGTTCCTGCTCTCATAGAGATCTAGCCTTCTGAAGAAGTTCACAAACTCCCATATAAACAAGTATACTTATATGTATTGTGTGTGTTTATGTGTACATGTGTGTGCATATATGGGTAGGTTCTTACCCATATGCTTATGTATGCATGAATGTGTGGGCATTACATGTGTATGTATTTGTGCTTGTTCATAGCATCCATACATGTATATGTGAATGCATATCTGCATTCATTGTATGCATGCATCTGTGTGTATGTGTGCTTATATGTGTGTGTACATTCATGTGTGTATTTGACACATTTTTGTGTGTATTTGTGATGTGTCTGATTATGTATATATGTATTTTATATGTATGCATACATATGCTTATATATGTGCAAAGGTATATGAACATCTCTGTTCATGTGTGTGTGTGTGTGTGTGTGTGTGTGTGTATAGTCATGCATCGTATAACGATGTTTCACACAATGGTGGACTGCACATATGACAGTGGTCCCAATAAGATTATATTGCCTAGGGACAACATAGCTATCTTAGTTTGTGTAAGTACACCTATGATTTTCCACAATTATGTAATTGCCTAACAATGCATTTATTAGAACATATCCACATTGTTAAGTGACATATGACTGTATGTGTATGTGTATATGTGTATTTATTGTGTACATTGATATGCATGCATGTGTCTGCATCAGGTGCCACTAAATGTTATGAAGAACATAACATGCAGATCTGTGTAAAGTGATGGAAAGATCCAGGAGATGCTACTCAAATAGAGAGGTCAGGAAAGTTCAAGGGCATTCTACCTCCGAGCTACACCCCCAGCCCTTCTTATTTTTTTGTTTTGAAACAGTCTCAGTAGCTTACTAAGAGCCTCACTATGTTGCTGAGACTGTCCTCAAATGTGTGATTCTCCTACTTCAGCCTCCCAACTACTGGGGTTACAGGTATGTGCTACCATGCCTGACTAAAGATGCCTTCTTCTGAGCACCCAATAAGTGCTAGCCACTAGCTTACTAAGAGCCTCACTATGTTGCTGAGACTGTCCTCGAATGTGTGATTCTCCTACTTCAGCCTCCCAGCTACTGGGGTTACAGGTATGTGCTACCATGCCTGACTAAAGATGCCTTCTTCTGAGCACCCAATAAGTGCTAGCCATTCCAGGTGGGAAGTTCAAATGTGGAAGGCCTTGAATTCCAAACCAAGGAGTTCAGGTGCTAAAATTAGAGTCTGCTCTTTCAATTCAAGTAGCTTCTTCAGCACTGATTTTGATAAGAAAAGTATATGGAATGTTCTACATAGAGCATGTGCAGCTATGATTTTGAATACCAGTTGATGATACTCAGAGTAGGTAAAGCAGTTAAAAGATGCTGTCTCATTTTAAGTTTAGGCTCTGAGGAAGGTTGCTAGTCCCTACTTGGGAGGGGGGGTGTTCACACTTTATCTCTGCAGGCACATCCACCCCATCTGTGGAATGGTGCATGACCAGGAATCTGTGCTCCTTTAACTCCTGCGTCTCCCCTTTGCTGCTTCTCATCCCCATGTCTGAGGGTGGACAATGCTGAGCTTCACTGTTTCACACCCGCTCCTCACCCTTCCACAGTCCTTTGTGAGAGGAATTTTATCTCTACTTTTTTCTCTTTACTAGGTCTTCTCTATTCTTCAAATCCAATCAGAAAACAAACAAAGTTTGCTAGTAGTTGATGATTCTGAGCTGGTGAATATTCTTCCAGAGCCTTTAGGACACTTTCTAAATGTTCCCAACTTCATTTTGTTGTTGGCAATGACAAATTACCCCACTTGACTTCTCTCTGTTCCCATTTTAGTTAGTTAGAAATTACTTTTACTGAAGACTGAGAGTAGAAAATATATGAAGGGACAACATTAGAAAATAGACTCTTTAAATTACTTCCAGTCATTCATTGTAAATTGAATTCTCAATACAGATAACCAAAAACAGCGTTTTTATTTACAAGTTTTTTTTATCTGATTTCTAAATATATTTAGTTATTATAGCATTTTTCAAACTTGAATATGCCTAGTCACCCAAAGAACTAGTTAAAATGCAGATTACTGGTACCCCTACTGCCACCATAGCTGCTTGTTGGTGGGTTTTTACTGTATCTAAATATCTGCATTGTATCAGTTCCCACACAAGCCTGATGTGGGGTATCATCTGCACCTTAAAAAGCAGCAACCCAAGCTCCAGTTGGTTGTAGTTAAAAGTTGTCTGTGGTGGTAGGCGTGTAGCTCAATGGTAGAGCATGTGCTTAGCAGGTGTGAGCACACCCCCAAACACACACATACAATTGTCTGTATATAATCCAGAAAGAGAAAAATTGAATCCAAGCTAAGGGAAAGACTGCATTTTTAAAACTTTTTGTTTCAAAAGCAGTGCAGTGAAGAGATCTTTCAACCTCTTACACTATCAAGAGCTGTGACCTGCCTGTGTGTTTGCCTAACAGCACTTGATGTGAAGTTTCATGGCTATGCACATCCTCACCACTCCTCTTCAGTGATAAGGAGGAGACTTGGTTAGACTTGGGCAGCTAGTGTGGTGCAATAGAGAGAAGCTCTGTCTGTCTGATCCCAGCACTCCCTCTCCTCCCATTATTTAGTCTCAACCAAGCCAGTATTTTAACTGAGTTAACTGTAGATAATATTTTTAAAAAATATTCAAAAGCCAGAACACATGTAGAATCTTGGAATCAAATGCTGGGGTCTAAAGAAAGCTGAGGCTTTTATCATTTATTTAAAAGGAAGGCGTTAGGCAATTGACCCATACTGCTACAGAATCCTGGGCTGAATTTAGCCTAGAGAGTTAAAAGTGTCCCAGCTGGTGACTCACGGCTGTGAAACCCTGTGGGGTATCTCCTACCAGCATCACCAACATTAGTGAAAACCTTACACACCTCTGTATCCAAGCCTCTCACAGCTGAAAGTTGTAAAGAAAAACCCACACAACTGAACTCTGTGAAAAACATTAAGTATGCCAAAATAATGAGGCTCTTCAAAGGAGGTCAGACACTGTCTGCTTTACTGTGATGTAACATTATTGCCCAACTTAATGCATCTTTCCCCATGTGCATATTATCTCTGTCATTAAGTATAACACATAGACAGGAACATTTAAATACCTAAATACATGTTTATATTACTGTCTCCTCCATTTACTCTGTGAGCTTCTTGTGGGCAATGGAATTTGGTCCTGTTTATCTCTGTAACTTCAGAACCCATCACATAACTCAGTAAATGAATGACTATATGCATGAATTAATAAGATTGGTTAACAATATGCTAGGCGCTAGATTGGTTACAGTGACAAATACAGCAGTACAAAGAAATAGAGATGTAGAATAACTTCTATAGGAACTGAAAAATGGGAGAAAGCACTTTCAGTGGAAACAGTAAGGCAAAGAAAGGACAAAGGTGCTGATATTCATTGAGGGACCTCACTGACAGAAATGTGCTGGAGAGACCTCATATAAAGTGTTCATGTCCACTCCAGCAGATAGTTAAGGTTACACCACTAGTCATGAGAACCCCCACATGTCAGCCTCCACTATTCTTCAGGGGATGGGCAGGGGAGAGTAGCCTTTGAACTGAATCTAGGATAATAGGTGTGTTCTTCACTAGACGCAATGGAAACCAGAGTATTTGGGATGGAGAGAGTAACATCGGTGAAGACACTGAAATGGGGTTGGGAAATATAAGCACTACAATGTGGCTGAAACCTATGATATCTATAAGAGATTCCTGCAAGATGAAGCTCTAAAGATCAAAAAAGGTGGAGACAGATTGGGAGTCCCTGAGTACCATATTGAAAAGTGTGTACTTTTGCCCTTTCCCCCCAGGAATTGGCAAGTCATTGGAGGTGGTCTTAAGAGACTCATCCCAAGCCAGGCTTTACGTAGTTCTATGCAGGATAGTTTGAGGAGAGGAAAGAAGGCCAAAGGGCAGCCTAAAATAGGGTGTAATAATATGTGGCTGTGGCCCTTAAAAGGAAGATAGGGGATTTGATACTTCTTAACACAAGTTAAAATTCTTGCCCATCAATTGGGCAAGAATTACTTGGATTTTGAATGTTCTTTATATTCTTTTAACACCTTATATTCATCTAGCTATTACTAAATATAATGTATAAAGTACCTTTTCTTTTTTTGAAATAGAGTTTTTTTTTTTTGCAGTACTGGGTATTGCATCCAGGGGCATTCTACCTCCAAGCTCCAACCCCCAAGCCCTATTTTTTATTCTTTATTTTTGAAACAGGGTCTCACTAAATTGCGGAGATTCTCACTAAGTAGCTGAGGCTGGCCACAAATCTGCGATCCTCCTGTCTCAGCCTCCCAAGTACTGGGGATTACAAGCATGTGCCACCATGCCTAGCTTCTTTCATATTTGACTGAGGATAATAATGACTTATTAACCTCAAGGAAGTCAGAATAATTATTCCAAGTCTCCATTCTCAGCTTCCATTCACGTTTGTTGTCTTTAGTGGAGTTATCCAGAGAACTCACCCGCTTAGAGCAGGGGTATAAATCCCAAAGTTAAATAACCAAAATAGTAATAATAATAATAATAATAATAATAATAATAATAATAATAATAATAAAAAATAGACATTTCAAATCTGAGAAACACTTTCCACAGGGTCTATACGCTATTGGAAAGTCAAAGGACTATTCTTATACTATCACCTAGCATCGCTTGGCTAAAATTCTAGGTAAAATGTACCATAGTTTTGCAGTAATAATAGCTTACCATGGAAAAGCAATCTTGTCTTCTAGCGTCAACCAAAATTTAATATATCCTTGGTAATACCATGTGCTATGCAAGATACTAAAGATGTAAATATGAGCAAATCAAATTCTCTAGCCTCAAAGAATTCACCTTATAATTGGAAAAATGGGGAAGTAAGCTCTTCTAATATGGTGTGGAATGTGTCTGATAAAAGTACATAGAGGGTACAGTGGGAGTCTAAACTCATTTTGTCTGAGCAGATCAGTAAAATCCCCTCACCCTGAAAAGTGGTGTTGGTTTGACACATAAAGATGATTAAGAGAGAAGAATGGAAATTGATTGGCTGATAAGGTGGTCAGGTAAATGACAACATGAGAAAGAAACAGCACAAACTAAGCCTCAGAAGTAAGAGAGGGCCAACTGGTTGTAGAATATGGAGTATTTTAGTGGAGTTATACTATGTTGCAATGGACATGTAGAAGATGTACATAGGAATCAGCTTTTTGAGGCCCTCGAATGTCATTTTAAAGTTACTGGAATTTTTATTCTTGAGGCTATAGCCTTTAGAAAGAGGCAGTGAGATGAATGGGTCAATATGTAAGGGAGGTTGAAGGGTAGAGACAAGACAGTACCAGTTTGGATGGAAAAGAAGGGATGGGTTAAAAAATAAAAAGAGACTGGCAGTGATGGGGTCATTTAATGCAAGGGCCTAAAGAACTACACATATAGTTCTTCAGAGCAGTAATGAAAGCATGTACCATGTAACAGAAATAAGCAAGGGCTATGGAGCTAGGCAGGCTTGAACTTAAATCTCAGATCTACCATAAACAGTTGTGTGACTCCCAGAGGTCACCTCTTTAAGCCACTTTTATCATAGGTCAGAAGGTCAAGCTCAAGATTCATACTTTCTTTCTAGCCAACATATCTAATATTATGTGCCCAAATTGTCCTACTGTTAAGGTGGTGTTAGAGTAAGTATAACTACAAATATAAAGTATTTCATTAATTTGCTAAGCATTAATTAATTTTTTTTTTTATTTCTGACAAGGCTAAGCTAGCCTCCCACCCTCCCCCAAATCAGAAGAGAGAGAAAATTAAATGTACCCACATAAAACTAACAAACACATTTATGGAAGGCACTAGAGAACTGCTTGGTAAAGGACTTGAGAAACCAAATCAGAAGAGAAGCCTAGAGTTGGGATCAACCTCAACATTCACTAGTTTGAAATCCATAGCTCAAAAGCTCAGATGCTTAACACAGTTTGGGAAGGCTAAAGCTGGAAGATAAAAATTTGAGTGTAGGGATCATTAAAAGGAAAGATACTGGTAAACACTCTAGACTTTTGATTACAACCCAGGAGGAAATGTAAACCAGAAACTGACAAGTTTTACAAAACCTGGAGCCCAGCTTTAAATGGACACCTGATGGAATTCAGTTAATCTATCCCTTCTGTAGCTACCTGCAACAAGCAACAATCGTATTCTTCCTACAGAGAGATAACATAATCAGAGACTCAAGTTGTACCTAGATGTTTTCATATACAATATCTGCATTCAATGAGAAATAATTTAATATACAAAAATGATCATTTTCAAAAATTAAGAGGAAAAAACATACCCATCCAAGATCAATCCAGATGTTGGCAGTATTAGATATGGACTCTAAAATATCTAGGCGGAAGCACAGCAAGTGTTGTGTCCATGTGTTCCTATTACTCTCAACTTCTTTATGTTATATGATTATAATGCACCAATAAAAGTATGTTTTAAAAAAGATTTCCATTTAACAGCAAAAATTAAAATATTCAAGCTTAATATGTTCAAGAAATTATAAAAAATATGGTGAATTTAGCAGAGAGATAGGAAGTATACAAAATAAACAGGAATTCTAAAACCAAAAATGCAATGATTAAGAACTGAATAGATGGAATAAAGTTAACAGCAGATAATAACAACTGAAAAGAGAATGAATGAATGAAACATGGATCAGAAAAAAGCTATCCTCACCCAGGTGTGATGATACACAACTATAATCCCTTAGGAGTCTGAGACAGGAGGATTGCAGGTTCAAAGCCAGCCTCAGCAACTTAGCAAGGCTCTCAGCTACTTACTGAGACTGTATTTCCAAGTTAAAAACAACAATAACAACAAAAAAAAAACAGGGCTGGGGATGTAGCTCAGAGGTGGAATGTCCCTAGGTTCCATCCCCAGAACCACACACACACACACACACACACACACACACACACACACACACAGGCTGTCCTCACCTCAGCATCATATACAAGGTGATGTAAAATACATGAACTTTACAAAAGAATATGAAATATATGGAGCTTGGTTCATATATTTGGAGTTTGGTTTATCAGACTTGTAGTTGGAATCCCAGAATCATTATTATCCAAAGAGGTAATGGCTAAAAGGTTTCCAGGGGGGGTCAAAAAGAAATCAAGTGAGTTATTTTAATTTTTGAAAGGTCATTTAATGAAATTCCATATTAAAGGGCTAAAAGATAAAAATTAGATGATCATACTAATAGTTGTTTTAAAAGGACCTTTGACAAAATTCAACAGATATTGATGATTTTTAAGAAGACTTGGCAAACTAGGAATAGAAAGTCACTTTCTTAATCAGAATAAGGATATCTGCAAAGAAAGAAAGAGTAAAAACCTAATGCAAATAGTATACTTAATGTGAAATTTGAAAATGTTCCCACTCTCATTACTTCTTCTTCCCATTGTAGTATAGGACCTACCCAGTGCAACAAGTCGAGAGAAATGAATTAAAAGTATGAAAATTAGGATGAAATAAAAGCCAACATCCACAATTATAACACAGAAAATTGAGTTTGAATTTTTGTCACATACTGAAATGTAAGTCAGCCTTAGATAGTCAGAACACTTTATTTTTCTTTTTCAATAGGAACTTTCTGAAGAAAAAGTGGTGTGTAAAACTTGATATTTAAGACAAATTTTTTATCATAAAAAGAAGCTATAATCCAGGCGTGGTACACGTTTATAATCCCAGCATTTGAGAGGCTGAGACCAGAGGATCCGGATTCGTGGCCAGCCTCAGCTACTTAGTGAGGCACTCCGCAACTTAGTGAGACCCTGTTTCAAAATAAAGAATAGCTA
>PVLC010001370.1:49542-146099 GCA_004027655.1 Graphiurus murinus
AAAAAAAAAAAAAAAAAAAAAAAAAAAAAAAAAAAAAAAAAAAAAAAAAAAAAAAAAAAAAAAAAAAAAAAAAAAAAAAAAAAAAAAAAAAAAAAAAAAAAAAAAAAAAAAAAAAAAAAAAAAAAAAAAAAAAAAAAAAAAAAAAAAAAAAAAAAAAAAAAAAAAAAAAAGAAGCTATAGGTAAAATATTAAAGTTAGTAAGTAATTTAACAAGATTGCTACTGCAAAAAGGCAATATACAACTCAGTTTTATTTCTATGCAGCAGAAACATCCATTTAGAAATATTTTTAAGATAGCATGATTTATAATAATATCAAAATATCAATTAGCTAGGAATAAGGATGTGAAAGACATCTATGCAGAAAGTTATAAAACATCATTAAGAGAAACTTAAAGAAGTCACAAATAAATGGAGGGATGTATGATTTTCATTGATTGGAAGGCTCGATATTGTAAATGTGACTGACCGTTCTCCCTAAGTTATTCCACAGGTTCACTGTGTTCCAATTCAGAATTCTAGCAGATTTATGTGTGAGGGGCTGGGAATTGATAGTCATTCTAAAACTTATATGGAAAGAGCCAGTAGACAATCTTGACAATCTTGAAGAAGAACAAAGGTGAAAGGACTTAATCCTTCCAGATATGAAAACTTATTGTATAAGTAATTAACACTGTTATTGGGGTGGGGACAAATAAAACAGTGGAAAATAGATTAAGGAGCCCCAAAACAAATACACATGTATGGGCAGCAATTTGTGACAATGGTGGCACTGCAAAGTTGTAGAGAAAAGATGTTTCTTCTTCTTTTTTAATGAAATAGTGCTAATAGGATATTAGTAGGGGCAAAAATTGAATTTTGGCCCTTGCCATATACTGTATCTAAAAAAGAATTCCAAATAGATTATAGACCTAAAAAAAGGACAGAAGCCCTTTATAATGTTGGGATAGGCAAATGTTTCTTTTTTTTTTTTTTTTTTTTGCGGTACTGGGGATTGAACTCAGCGGCATTCTACCTCCAAGCTACACCCCCAGCCCCTTTTTATTCTTTATTTTGAAACAGAGTCTCACTGAGTTGCAGAGTGCCTCACTAGGTAGCTGAGGCTGGCCGCGAACCCGGATCCTCCGGTCTCAGCCTCCCGAATGCTGGGATTACAAGCGTGCGCCACCACGCCCGGCTCAAATGTTTCTTCAATAGGACACCAATGTAGCCTTTCAATGCAGATTATACCTCATTGATAAAGCTTATTAAAAACATCAAAGGGAATAAGGTTATTAATATTGGCACCGTGCAGCCCTGTGCTAGGTGCCGGGAATGCAGACATGAGTATGATGTAGCCTGGCCGTGCAGAATGGAGAGGTGCTGTATGGTTTAATTGGCAATTTGAGAAGTAGTTTGATAGTAGCATAGTTGGGATACATCAGCACAGGAGGGAGAACTCCTAACTCAACACACTCACTGGCCTGTATTAGGTGCTTAATCAGTGTTAGTTTCTACTCCCACCTTGCTATGCTGATAACCATGAGTCATCAAGAAAGGGAGAAGTTGAGAATCCTCTTTTTAAGTGCATAATACATGTTAGTGATAAAGGTGGCCATGTGTTTTTCTTTGTGGGTGTTTTAACCTTGAGCTTTCCTTGAACAATGAGTTAGGTAACATTCCAACTAACTTTGTTGAAATTAGATAATCAGTTACTGGTTTCTTCTTAGAATACTAATTTAGGGAGTTTCTCTTTTTTTATATAACCAGGGACTTTGAGCCCTTCCCATTTCTGCCTTGGGCCATACAGCCCCATAGAAAGAGAATGGAGTGAAGAAGGAAAGAATACCTTCTAGCTTGCCAGAATTTAGGCTGCAAGTTGGCTGGTAGATGGCAGGATTGGGGGAGGATATGGATGATGAAAAAGACCAGCCAACTTTGCAGAACAGTGCACAGTAGCTGCCATAGGACAGAGCCAGAGTTGAAAGTCCTGGAAAGGGGCAGGTGTTACATGTTGTTTCCTCTGGTTGCTGCCTCTGGTCTACACCAAAGGAGGCCTGGAGAGTTGTTGTTCCAAATAGCAAGAAAACAGACTTTGGACACATCCTGGGTTTGCCTGAAGAAGAGCTTTGAGATGGTGGATTGAGTGTTATTTTTTAAAATCATTTAAAAATTCTTCCTTTGAAATATAGAATTTATATGTAGAAAGAGCATTGGGAAAGTGAAAGCTAATATGGATATACTGCATATATGCAACAGAAACATATACCCAAAAAACATGTACAAAACTATGCATAACTAGGAATAGCAAATGCATAACACAATCCAAACAGCCTAATTGTCGGAAAAACACATATTTTCTGGAACCAGACTACCTGAGTTTATATTCTACAGCATCTACTACTCTTTTAATGATCACCAGTGAATTACTTAACTTACTTGCTACCAGTAGGTTAAGTAATTTAGTTTAGTTTTTTTTTTTTTAAGGGGGGTATTGTTTTTGTTTTTCTTTTTTATCTCCAACATAGCATCATAATAGCAGTTTATTAAATAAGTTTATAGAAAACTCTTGGAACAGCACCTGGCACAGGTAAATTCTGTGCCTACTGTGATGGTGATGATGATGGTGATGATGATGGTGGTGGTGGTGGTGGTGGTGGTGATGATGAGGTCCCTGCAGCAAGACCTAGAGTCAGTGGTCACAGCCAGGGTGGAGGGAGTCTCTCTAATCCTAAGGCAGAGGGAAGCCAATGGACCTCAAAGAGAAGCTACTTTGGAGTCACATAGTAGGAGTTTGCTCTTCTACCAGAAGACTTGTGTGTGTCTGCTGAAGCCACTGTTGATCTGCCTCCACAGATGGATGTGTGCAGAGCCCTCTACTCCCTGGGTCACTGTAAGCCCTTTGAGGATAGTAATAATGTTTCTTCAAGTATTATTTCCCCTGAAGTGCTAAACTCAAGGCTCAGTAAATGATTATTGAATTGAATCCTGCTGAACAGAGGAGGGAGAGAGTATTATTCAGGGCCTAACCTGTTCCAGCATCTTTCTTTCAAAAGAAGATTGTATGTTTACACTTTTACTTTCAACCCATCAGTTCCCTTTTACAGATGAGGTTTCAGAGGCTCCAGGAACTTGACTCTTTTGTCTGAGGTCATGCAACTAAGGGATGCTTCCTGGAAGCATCTCCCCCAAAGCCAGTGCCCTTCTTAGCTGACCCCTATGACTTGTGGAACAAGGAGAGGCACTGGACAAGGACAGCAGAGCCTGTCCGGCCTGTTGTCTAAGAAGGTGGCATCAGAAGCAAGTGGAGAGTGGAACCTTCCAGGCGGGCTGACTCTTGCCGTCTGCTGAAACAGAAGTGTCCTTTCCATTCCACTTCCTGAAAGATGTCATACTGGTGTTTTCTGTGATTCATTTTTGTGCTCCCCTTCAATACTATATTTATTTACCTAAGCCTCTATTTCTCTTTGAAACTCTTTCAGCCACATGTCCTTCATTGTGCTATAACCCTGGGCCCTTTATCCTATCCAGCTCCCCCCCCCCAATTGCCCTTTATATAGCTTCTCAGAGCCCACTGGCCTGACTCTTATCTCGTGGGAGTTGCCTTACTCCATTACTTGCCCACCCCCAGTCTCCTGGGAATGGCAAGAATGGGGGAGGGAGTAGAATCAGGATCCAGCTTCAGGATTTGTTTTCTTTACTTTTCTTTTTTTATTGGTCTCATTGTCTAAAGCCTGGGGTCCAGGTAGATTAATCAGTCTAGGTGTGGTGGAGCCCTGTGACCCTCCCCAGGGTAAATCCTAGCCTTACAGAAACTTGGTTTGGTTTTGGCTCTGGGAGTGAATTCCAAGCTTTGAAGAGTCTGTCAATGTTCAACTAACCCTTGGAAATCTGTAGTGGAACCGAAACTCATACCCAGCAAGGAGGTGCAAGCAGAAGGAAAGAGAGAGGAGAGCTTGTCCAGTAATTAGTATCAATTTCTCCAAAACTTCAGACCTCTTCCCTTAGTTCAAATATCCTAAAGAATCAGTCTAAGCTGGGTGTGGTGGTACACACTTGTAATCCCAGTACCTGAGAGGCTGAGATAGGAGGACCACAGGTTTTTGGCCAGCCTCGGCTCCTTAGTGAGGCCCTTCACAACTTAATGAGACCCTGTTCAAAAAAAAAGAAAACAATTAGGGTTGGAGGTGTAGCTTGGAGGTAGAATGCCCCTGGGTTCCACCTCCAATACCACAAACAAAACAAAAAGAACCTGTCTAAGCATTTCCCGTGCCTGCTGTCATCTTCTGGAAACATTTTGCTGATCTTCTCTGTCTCTTGAGGGGGTTATCTGGACTGTTGATTCTATACTCCACCTTCAGAAAACCTTCACATCATTTTATAAATGAATAAATGAAATCACTCAACTTTGGCAAAAGAAGATTGCTGAATATAACCTAGTTCTTCTTTCTCCTAAGAGAAATTGGATGCTGATATTTATTTACAGTTCCTACATCCCAGGCACATGGCTATATGCCTCACATGTAGAATGACAAACTATTCTAGTTTGCCCAAGACTGAAGGGATTCCTGGGCCACTGGACTTAACTGCATATAGGGGAGAAAATACTTTTTCCTCACCCATCTTGGGTTCATGATAGAGGCCCCTGTGACAAAGACAAATAATAGAGCATCATGCGCATTTATTTCATAGAAGTTTCTCCTGACATAGGGCCTTCATAAGGAAATGAAAACCCAAGAAACATTTAGACTTGAGTATTTTATGCCTTGGTTTTATGAAGAATAGACTCATGAAAAAATAAGGGCTCAAAGGGTATGATCTAATGGTAGTAAACTGGGGAAAACTTATCAAGGCCTGTGTGTTCAAATTTTTCTCTGTGACCCTTTCCCTTTGGATATTAGAATCCTACTTTCCTTTGGGTGTAGGAAGGCATCTCTCACATGAGGTTCTTGTGACCTGCTTCAGGGAAATTCACCATACTTCCCAGATTTTATGACCTGCTTCAAGGGAGAAGGGTGGTGAGGGGCAGAGTGACCTTCCTGCTTCTCTGGTTTTCTTAGATACCTTTAGCATAACATATTCAAGACTGCGTGGCCTTTTCTCTCTTCTGTGGCTTTGCTTTACTGCCTCTTTTGTCTAGAGGGCTACCTAAAGTGCCTTTTTCTTCCACCTCTATTTCCTGCTAACATCCTCCTGCCTCACCTGCCTGAGGAGGCCTCCCTGACCATCCAAACTCAGTCTAGTACTGGAGCTTCCAAGATACTAACCACATTTAATTTGGGTTATTGCATGTTTCCTATCTTCTTGTAAATATCTGCCAGTGTATCTTTCCACCTCTACTAGATCTTTTGTTCTTGTGGAACAAAAGAAATCAACTTTCATCTTTAGATTTCTAGCACCTGACAGTGCCTGACTTATAAATAAGAATCAATAAATTGCTGTTTTAATAGTCAACTAACTTATCAGTAGGCAACTGTGTGACTTAGAGTTTTAGATCTTTATGAGGATATATTCCTTGAGAAACATTTGTGGTACTTTGGACAATTCTCTTAATTTTTATTTTTATTTTTTTTATTTTTTTTATTTTTTTTTGTGGTACTGGGGATTGAACTTAGGGGCATTCTACCTCCGAGCTACACCCCCAGCCCTATTTTTTTATTCTTTATTTTGAAACCGAGTCTCACTAAGTTCCGGAGTGCCTCACTAGGTAGCTGAGGCTGGCCGCGAACCCAGATCCTCCGGTCTCAGCCTCCCGAATGCTGGGATTACAAGCGTGCGCCACCACGCCCGGCTTTTAATTTTTATTTCTTGATTTTACAAAGTGAGTAATTTTTTATGATTTAACTTGGCACTTTGGTTTGGATTTCACCTGACACTTTACCATGCCTAATGCCTGCAAGTGAAAAATGTCTTTTATGAAGTTATTGATGACAATGTGCAAGTAATCTAGAGGTTAAGAAGAAAGAGATTTCTGGAACAAATTTTCGCTTTGTCTTTACTTGGGGCTTAGCTAGTGTTGTTTAAGTCTCATATTCCCAAGCTATTCCACATTGCCTATCTTTGAGATTTGATCTCTCTGGCTAGAAATGAAAAACAAAGGAGCGAGAACCAGTTAAATGAGGGACTGTTCTTTGTTTTCTTCCCTGTACTTCCATCAGGTTCCTATATTAGCTTCTGATTGGTTGAGGTCATGGAAGAGTGTGGGATTAAGACAGAAATGATGAATGCCATCACAAATTGAATCACAGTTTGAATGGTGCTATATGCAGTTGTGGCTTCTGTGGATATAAACAACTTTAGGGTTGTGCTCAGCCATGTTTAAAATGTTAGCCTGGATCGTGCCTACTACCTGGTACCTTATTTTCCATATCCCTCTGGGCCTGCCATTATTCTGTCATCAGCTGTATACTCAAGGACAGAAAACAGATGCTCCAATCAATCTAAGTAAGCCCAAGAACTCTGGCAAAGCATGCACCACACTGAAGGCCAGTGCATGGTCGGCCATGCCAAGCCCTGCTATTAAACTGGAGATGGAACGTTGTCAGCAATAACAGCAGTAATGGTGACAATGTGTGGAGTAACTGTGTTCCCAGCTCTTTCTACTCACTCAGTCCTCACAGTAGTTTTATACACTATAGATGATCATCATCACAATCTTACAGATCAAGAAACTGCAGCCCAGGAAGGGCAGGTGATAAAATAAAGTACAGAGGTTATGAGAGAAATTATTGAAAATAGTGAAATATAGTTATCAAAACATTTTTAAAAATCTGTACTATAATAATATGCATGTGCTTTTGTTAACATTAAAAAATAAAGCATCCAAAACATAAAAATGAAAGAAAGAAAAGGAAAGGAAAACTAAAAAGAAAATAAGGAAGTGGAGGTGATTTGACCAACTAGTCAGACTTGAAGCCACACAGTGCAATCCCAAATCCCTGGCTCCTAACCATTATACCCCAACTAGTTCAGAGGTCTAGATGATGCTCTGATACTCATTCATATCTAATTCAAAACCCTTCTCTATTAGCTTCCTGGCTCTGAAGAGAATGGGAGAGTTGCAGAATCCAGAATCGGGTTGGGTAATATCTCTTCAAAGACTTAAAATATAGAATTTTTTTAAAAAGGTAAATCTACTTTAAACTTTGGGTTGGATGAATTCCAGACCACATTTCTTCCAAAGTCAAGACAGTGCTTAGTTCAACACTAAGATAGCAGCTAGCTTTTAGCTGTGTTGTTCCCCTTAGGCTTAAGGTTGCCCCATAGACTTGCTTTACTGGTGCCATGACAGTAAATTCTAAAACCTGAGTTTAACTATCCTGTCTTGGAATACTTGGAATTCTTGTAAGGAGTTGAAGAGAAAAGAACTGATTTCTGTGGGCTTCCTGACTTAGTACAGAGTGAGGGAGATCTGGATACCTCACCCCCACACCCCTGCTCTAGCACTGAGAAACCTTGGGCAAGTTACTGGAAAAAAACATTTTTTTCTCACTTCCCCTATTTGTAAAACGGTTTGGTGATTACTACTTTATAACATTGTTGTGACAATTATATTTGCACAATGTCAGGCACAATAATCAAGCATCTTGGACCCTTTATTCTTTTCCAGTGATTTTTGACAGGTTTAAACAAGGTATGTTGTGAGACTCCAGTAATTTTATTATTGTCCATAAGTTGTCACTAAAAACTCTTCCGCATTTTTTACCATATTTATATTTAAGATGCAGAGAATTTGTCCATGATGAAATGTGCTGTTATTGTCTAGGAAATGTCTGGTGTTTTACTAGTATATGTCTTATGTCATAGGGGTTCACTCTTTCAATGACAACAACAAAAATAGTGAGCTACTGTGGTATCAAGACTCAGTGTGCAATTATTACCTGTTCATTAAAAAAAAAAATTCACCTGGGGCCCAATTTGCTCATTGTCTAGTAGAGGAATTCAGCTATCCAAACAAATAAATGACAAATACAGTGATAAGAGCTGCACAGAGTCAGAAGGTGAGGTGCAAGGGAAGGAGGCCTGGTTGGTTTTGCCTGGCTGGGGTACTCGAGGGATGTGATCCAAAAAGGCAACTGAGACTTCAGAATAGAGGGCATATTCCCAGGTAGATTGTTGGGGGATGAGGGAAAGGCTCTTCTAGGCAGAGGCAGCAGCCGAGCAAATGCCCAGTTACTAGAAACAGGGCACATCCAGGAATATGTAGAAACTGCCTGCCTGAAGCCCTGCTTGTTCCAGGCACTGCTGTAGCTCCGGGGTGGAATAGCACCCATTTATTGAGAACTAGTGTGCTGGGCATGGCAGTGCATGTCTGTAATCCTACTACTTGGGAAGGGAGGCTGAGACAGGAGGATTACAGTTTCGAGGCCAGCCCCCTGGTTCAGTACCAGTAGAGAGAGAGAGAGACAGAGACAGAGACAGAGAGACAGAGAGAGACAGAGAAAGAAAGTGGAGGAGGAGGAGGAGGAGGAGGAGGAGGAGGAGGAGGAGGAGGAAGAGGAAGAGGAGAAGGAGAGGAGACAGAATACTAGTGCATTCTCTATACATCTCACTGAATACTCACAGCAATTTTGTAGATAAATATTGTTATCAAGTTCTTGATATGGAAATTGAGATTCTGAGAGATGAAGGAATTTGCCTAACAACATGTAAATGGGATTCAAGCCTTTCAAGCCTAGGTCCCAGGAAAAGATAAAAAGAAATGGTAACAACAGTAGCAATAACAATAACAAACTAATAAAAACAGCAAACATTTATATAGAGCTAGGCATGCTCTAACCTGAACCAGTATGCTTTTTTCCATTGATTTGGTTTTAATTCTTAGTTTAATTGTTTATTCAATTTAATTCTTAGTGTATAATATGACAAAAGTATATTTACTATGACAAAGTATCAATGCCACCTGTTATCAAATAATACTACATAGTTCAATGTTACAGAAACTAGGATTTGTTCCCCTAAATATACAGAGTAAATTCAGCTGTTAAAATTTATTTTTTTAATCAGTTCACATGATAAGAAAGGACTCAGAGCTGGGCGTGGTGGCACACACTTGTAATCCCAACACTTGGGAGGCTGAGACAGGAGGATCAGGGTTCAAGGTCAACCTCAGCTACTTAGTGAGGCTCTCTGTAACTTAATGAGACCCTGTTTCAAAATAAAGAATAAAAAATAGGGCTGGGAGTGTAGCTCAGAGGTAGAATGTCCCTAGGTTCAATCCCCAGTACTGCAAAAAAAAAAAGAAAGGACTCAAAAAAATTTTAAATGGGACACCCAATTTAAGAGGAACAGCTGGAGGTGGAAAGACACTTAAGTACAGGCCATGATGTGGAGCCCTGAGAACCCCCGCCCATAAGGGAAAGAAGAAAGGGAGACTGGTAGCCCAGTACGGTGGTTCATGACTATAATCCCAGTACTTGGGAGGCTGAGACAGGAGCATCACAGGTTCACAGCCAGCCTGGACAACTTAGTAAGACTGCTGAGTTTAATCCCCAGCACCACAAAAAAGGTGTGTGTGTATGTGTGTGTGTGGGGGGAGGGGGTGATGAGAACTAAACCAACAATAGCTCCAAAAGGAGCCTAGCCCACAGGTAAAAAAGATAAAGCCTCCTTCCTAGTGGTAGTAATGTAGCTTAGCAATAGGGCACTTGCCTAGCATGGAAGAGATCCTAGGTTCAGACCCCAGGAAGAGCTAAGGCTTTGGTGTCAGTGTCCACTTGTGTGACAGATGTATTCTGTAGAGGGTGTCCTCCCCAGGAATCCCATCCTCCAGCCAGATAATACTTGAACAAGTGTGATTGATTTATCACTTTATAAGTCCACTCATTCCTTCAAATGGCCTAACCAAGAGTCTTAAGTTTCATACTCCTCTCATTTTTTTTTTTAATCTTTTGAGAAGGTACCTGAGGTTTTTATTTCAAAGGAATCTTTTCCAAGATGCCAACATCAGACTAGGAATCACACTAGGAGACAGAAAATCTTAGTTCGAGCCCTTATCCTGCCTCTAACTAGCTAAATATATTTGACAAGATTACTTCACCTCTGTGAAATTTGGTTTTTTCAACTGTGCACTGGAAATCAAATGCACCTATCACAGAATTTTTCTAAAGATTAAATAAAGGGCACAGTGTTTGAGGATGCCTTGCAAACTATAAAATACTTTATGTAGCTATAAAGTGGGAGATAATTATAACACAAATTTTAGAACATAGGATGTTTTTCTTCTCTATAACCCTATAAAGTTTTCAAAGCAGCTGTGGCTTGATAAATTACAGGATAACATACTCTTAATCATAACATTTGCAAAGTCTCTTTTTTCTTTTATATAAACATAGTAGGCACTCAATAAATGTTTGGATGGAAGATAGATGGTTAGATGGAAGAAATAGCACAAAAGGGTAAATAAGAGAGCTTCTCACGAAGTTTTAACTTTTCCTCTTTATTTTTGTTTTTAAACATATTGCTTGATATGAACGATATATGTTGTGTGTATGCTCAGGGGTGGCTGACACTAAGCAAGAGGCCCTGAATTGATTCATTGAGCCAATTGCTTGTTTCTCTACTATTTATTTTTTCACTCCACAAAAATGTATTGGGCAACTGCCATTGGCTGGGCATTGTGCAGGGTTCAGAGAAAACACAGTTGAATATGCCACTCTGTGTGTGTGTGTGTGTGTGTGTGTGTGTGTGTGTGTGTGTGTATGTGGTGTGTATGTGTATACATGCATTTTGCCCCTCAAACATTCTGAAGAATGAAGAATACACTGATACTTGATCAGTCATATGAAGGCCCCAGCATTGTCGAGAGCTGCACTTGTCAAAACCTCATCTTGTGAATTGTTTCCTGATGTACATGTGCAGCCTGCGATTCTTCTACAGATTGTGAAATGTGTTTATGCTGAAAGGAGAAAGCTCCCCCCACCTTCTCTTGCTTTTCTCTGTTTGTCCTTGGCCCTTTTTTCCCAGGGGTAGCCTCTCGATCTCAGTAGAGCACATGCAGATAAGAAGGTCAGCTCTTAGATTCATGTGGTCTCAGAGCACATCTCCCATGCACTATGTTGGGTCAGGGATGACAGTAAGCAGAGAATGGAGCACCTCCATGAGAGGAAACTGGCCACACCTGCCTCTTGCTGGATCTGTACAAGCCTAGCTGGTGGCTGTCTAAGTCTCCTCAGGACTGGACAATTATATCTGGGCAGGGACTTTTTCGTTTTCATGTCTTCAGGCAAGGAGCTTGTTGCTTGGTGCATCAGAGGAAGCACTGAGTATTCTATACTGATAGTGGCTGAGGAAGGACCTCCATTTGTGACCCATTGCTCTTATTGTAGAGATAATGGTACATGTTCCAACTTGTGGCAGAATTGGGGCCAAAACTCATATTTTTTCTTAGTCCAGTGTACCCAGTATGTTTCATGGTGAACTAGCATTCCAAGTGTATTTCCTTTACATAAGACAATTATAACATCAAAAAGTCAGAGTTTAGAAAGAATGTGGGCTTGGAATCAGATAGAACAAGGTTAAATCCTGGCACTGCTTCTATCTGTGTGACCTTAAAATTAGCTCCTATCTGGGGTTTCTTCCTGTTCGAAAGTCCTTGTGCCCCGAATAGGGAACTGTATTACTCTGGGTCCACCCAGAGAAATGTAAACTTCTCTAACAAAGTGTTTAACAAAGAGGGAATATCATACAGACAAAACAAACAAGTTGACCTCATGATCAAGGAGCTAAGAAGCTAGAGATCAACAGATTGGAAGCTGTGACCTCCCACAGGCCAGGAGGTCAAAGGAGAAAGGTAGTGTTGCAGTCATCTGAGAGTGGTAGACACCATAGCAGCCATGGCAGCAGAGCGGAAGGCAGAGGGAAGCAGCCACTACTGGAGCAATCACCAGAGAGGAGGGCAGAGAAGGAGATTTGTGCTGGCTTCCCCTTCCCTCCAGCCCTCAGGTCTCTAGCAGGGCTGACCTCAGCTGAGTCTGGGAATTGTGGTCTGCAGGGTAACTCCTCCGCATGAGCAGAGCAGGAATTTGTTCTGAAAACAAGTAAGTGTAGGACTCTTGCAGGCTTAAGTCCCAGACCTCAGCTGCCTGGTTGCTGGGATCTACTGTGATAACCAACACAGAGAGTTTGGAAGAGCTGTACTTCCCCCTGCTGCTGGGCCTCTGAACAATAGCAGAGGTGCACAAGTGACTGTGCCCAGAAGGTAGAATTGGAAAAAGCAATGGAAAAAAATCTAGAAAGCTGTAAGATGCCTGTCTCTGGCACCCTAGAGCCTGCTTTCTAGAAAGGCCTGCTTGCTGAGTAGCCAGTGCCTTCCATATCCAGGGATCTGTGGCCTGATGAGATACCACAACTCTGCCTTTCACCTGGCTATCACCTTTGGAACTTAGTGTGCACTTATCTCCTTGGGAACTGTTCCCCCTAGCCTCTTTCTGCCCTAGCTAGCAACTGCAGCAAGTGCTGGTTCGCTGAGCCTGTGAGTAAAGTGTGCTTCCTGCAGCTTTTGCTATAGAAGGGGAGCAGATGGTGTAGGATGCCTCAAAATTACCTCTTCTGTTGGGGAAGTCCAATGGTGCATGAGAACATTCAACAGGGAAATTCCATCTTTCCTGGGGGATTTGAAAAGCCCTTTGTCAGACAATAGCATCTGAGTTAGGAATAAATAGAAGTTAGCAGAAAGGTAGAGGGATGGCATCCCAGGCAGAGGGAAGAGTGGATACAAAAGTCTTCAGGTACCAAAAGACTGACAGCAGGGTGGCCATGCACAGAGTTGATGAGGTCAGTGAGAGCTTTTATTTCCTGTATCCCAGGGCCTAAGCTCTCCCCAGCACTTTTCACCTGCCTAATATTGCAGTTATGCATATTTCATTGTTTGTGGCTCCCACATTATGTCTGGTATATTATGTTGTACACAAAAAGTATTTGTT
The DNA here is from genome assembly GCA_004027655.1 of Graphiurus murinus. Classification (NCBI taxonomy): domain Eukaryota; kingdom Metazoa; phylum Chordata; class Mammalia; order Rodentia; family Gliridae; genus Graphiurus; species Graphiurus murinus. The sequence continues at coordinate 62,444 of PVLC010001370.1, forward strand.
GGCTATTTGAATAAATGAAAGCAAATAGCTGTAACTAGCTCTCTAATCATATTTGCATTTTCACTTGGCCAGCAAGTTCCAAGGAATATAGTGTGTGCAGAAAAGCCCAAGTCTCTGCCATTTATGAGAAACTCGGCTGCATGCCATTCTTTAACAGAAACTCATTCTCAGTTGCCCGCTCCTTCACACTTAAAGCTCTACAACAAGTGGAAGATAGAATGGTGACTGAGGGAGGCCAAAAAGATTCAGTATTGACATATGCCTCTGCTTTTGCCTTCTTTGAGATTATAGTGTGATGTATGAAATCAGATTCCATCGGGCTCTGTTCCTTACTAGCAGTGCAACCTTGGACAAGTCACTTAACCTCTGTGCTCTGTGGATCTTGGTTTCTTTTTTTCTTTCTTTATTATTTACTTGGGTATTCATTTATTTTAGTGCTGAGGCTTGAACTCATGGGCTTTCTACCTCTGAGCTACAAATCCAGCCGTTTTTTATTTTTTTATTTTGAAATAGGGTCTCACTAAGTTTCTGAGACTAGCCTCAAACCTGCAATTCTCCTGTCTTAGCCTCCCAAGTACTGGGATTATAGGTGTGGGCCATAACTTTGGTTATTATCAAATGAGACTGCCCTGTAAATATACAGCCTAGTGCCTGGTATTTTGCAAGCACAAAACAACTGATAGCCACAGCTTTTGATACATAAAAAAGTGTGGCTAGTGTCTTTATCACAAGCTTGGATGGCCTGTGTGGACAAGAGTGAAGCAAAAACAAAACAGGTTTCCTAGTTTTCCCACACCAGGCAGACAAATGTACTCTTTTGGTTTCTGTTTGAGACTGGCCCACACATGGGGCTCTTCCTCTATGCTGTTTGGCTTCTAAAAAGTATTTCATGCTTGTTTTTGGTTTTCCTTCCATCTTCTTATTTTCTTTTTTTTTTAAACAGGATTTGTTTTGTTTTACTTTCTCACAGGAGTAATTGGAGCAGATGTAAGGGGCCATGGCCTCGTCTGTGAGGGACAGTCAGTGACGTCACGGCTGGCTGTCATCTGTGGAACGTCTTCTTGTCACATGGGGGTGAGTGAGCAGGGCACAAAGGCAACAGGACCATGTATGGTGGGAGGTGGCCAGGGGGGATGCTGTGCTGCTGGTTCCTCCACCCCTCCACTTCTTTCTGGCCTCCCTTCCTGCCCTGGTGCTTTGTCGGGCCGAAAGCCCAGTCCTCCCTCCTACAGCTTTATTTATATTTGCCAAGTATTTTTCCAGGGACTAAATTCTTAAAAAGTATGAAAGGATTGAATCTGCATTTGAAGCTACCCCAGCCAGAGAACCCAGGCATAGCAAAGGAAGTCAGGCCCAAAGTTGGCAAAATCTCATCCTCAGACCCATCTCTCCCTAAGGGGTAGCTGAGTCTTCCTTACAAAGGGGTGTCTGTTTTCCTTGGCTTCTGAGCTCTCTCTCCATCAATATAAATCCATCTCCCTGAGAGTGTCCTGATGATCTATAGAATTAGGCTGCATATCATGACTTCAAAAGAACACTGATAAGCAATTTTCACTTTGTTAATTTTTCTCCACGAATTAATGGAAAGGCTTTCTCCAAGATTGCAGTTAAAATTTAGTGCCTGCCCTAAAATTTATATCTTCTTTAAATGCATGAGTCTGAAAGCATTCCATTTCGATAAGTACCCATTTCTACCATATTTTTATTTAAAAGTCATTACTCTGTTAAACTGAGATAGACGACTCTTTGGATTTTTCCCAGATGAGTACAATAGAGGGGAGAGAGCAGGGGAGGAGCGGGGAGATGAGCAGAGAGTTGAGTTGGACACAGCCCAGGCAGCGTGTCTGTGACTAGGGAAGAAATCATGTGCTATGTGAGACTTGTTAGTAACTGGGGACCTCTGAGCCTTTTTATTTATTTATTTTTTTACTGGTAGATACTTTGAGTAAATATTGAGGCATTTACTTATATACTGATCCCTGCTCTCAAGTTCTGGTTGTGTAAAACACTAGGGGCATAGGGATAACATAGGCTCTCCCATAAAAGAGACAGAGTTATAACAGATATTACAATACAAGGACCCAAATACAGACACTGAGCATCTGTTCTGTGCCAGGTATTCTGCAAGGTGTTCTCACACCTGACATCCCATCTTGCAATGATGGCAGAGCCTGCCTGATTGCTTTCTAACCCCACTTCTCTGCCTGCTCAGCATGGGTCCTTGGACAAGGTCCTGCAACTCTCTGGGCCTCAGATTTTCCTTCTGCAAAATGTGGAGTGGCTGAGGTGCCTTCTTCATAGCATGGGATTGAATGACACAATGTAAAGTAGTTCATAGGGCTAGCCCTTCACTAGGCTGACTCTTGATCTCCAGCACTGCTATTGTAGGGCAGAAAGGACACTGTGACTGACTGTCAGGAAGGATCCAGGGTTGCAGAAGTCTTCCTGAGGTGACAGTTGGGCTGGACTTTAAGGAAGTACCTGTCTTTGTTTGGGCTCTGGGCAGAGTATGAACTGGAACTCAGTTGGTGAGTCCCACATGTCCTCTCTTTCAGCCCTGTGGTAAAGCTTAGCTGTCACTGCAGGAGCGATCCACAGGGGCCTCGCATCTCTCTAGCAGGACTTGCCCAACAGCAAGCCAGCCCATGGTTCCCTTGATGTGGCTCTGCACTTTTCCATGTGTCTTTGTGATCACTGCTGTAAACTTATTTAAATCTTCCCCTATTTTCAGGGGACACATCTGATCTGGTTTTCTTGTTCAGTCCGAGTTTTAGGCAGTTTCACCCCACTTGCCTCAGACTTCCGCACAGAAGCACATGGAAACAACTGAGTGACCATGGTGCCCCTTTCTCAGTCTCACTGTCTCTTTACGGGACGATGCTGACTTTTTCTACTGTATTCATTTTAGAAATTAGGAAGTAAGACATGAAAAGTCCAGCCACGAAGACATTAAGTTCGGGAGCTAGGAACTGAAATTTTGTTCCGGATGGTTCCAAAGCTGGCTGTCCTTGCTGCCAGGCTGTACTGTGGCTGCTCATCAGGTGCCCTTGAGGGATGGGAGCAGAGGCTTCTGGGTCATTAGGTGCAGGCCAGAACACCAGCTTGGGAACTTTCTGGCCCTATGATCCCAGTGAGCCATTTCTCTGAGCCTCAGATTCTTCATCCATCAAGTTGTGGGGTGGGTAGTGTCTGTCTCACAGGCTTGTTGGATAACAGGCCTCATATCTCCCAAGCACATGGGAGACATTCACAAAATGGTGGGAATTCTTATGAAACTTTCCCAGTGACATAAACAGTTCACATGAAGCAACTGTTTGGGCTTTAACGAATATGATGGGCAGCTGCAGTTGGTTGCAAGGACTAAGGACCATAAAATGTCAGTTTATTATGTCGTGTGGTACTGGAAGTACAGTCCCCACCCCCACCCCGCTTTGTACTTGGGAGTGGGAAGGGACCTTCTGGGCCAAGGGGATTAATCACCAGCTTTAATGTTATGTCGTGAGGGCGAGACTGTGGTCATGCTGGCATCAGAAAGTGCCTTTGATCTCCTTCAGGTGCTGGGAGCCAGCTAGCAAGCAACAATCACACCTTTGTGAGGTCTAGGGGAGGTGCAGGTCTGAGAAACACTCTCAGGGAAACTCAAGGACCCCCTTTGTTGTGGTTCTGGCAAATAAAACCACCACTGTCAGGGAAAATTTGCCAAACAGAACACAGGGACCAAAGGGGGCTGCGGAGTTTTCAAAAAGTGGTTTTCAACATGATCTAAAGGATTCTCTTTCTTCCTGCCTGCTCACTTCTGATGTTTCCAATTCAGTGGGTTAATTGAGACAAAATTCCTAGGGTGCCTGAAAAGAATGAATGATTGAGTGAATGAATGAATGAATGATCAAGCAACTGAGTACTGGTAAATACTTTCTGCCTCCGGGTTCCTGTCGCCTCCTGGAATTTGGAGAAAAAGCCTGAGGTTGAATGTAAGTTGTACTAATCAGGCCTTTGATATTTTAGAAGATACAAGTGCACATTCATCTTCCTTGTCAATGATTTAATTAACAAGGGGAAAATGCTGTTTTTTTTAACTCCATGAAAGCAGAGTTGCTTGTTCAGAGTTAATTACTACCAAGTCACCAAAACCCAGGATAACACGCAGCAGGGGTTAGCCAGAGGTGGAAAAGTCATGGGGTCAGACTGGGCTGATCCTTGTCACCGCTCCAGAACCCCTTTTCTGGAGCTGTCAGGTCAGGTTGTAACTTGGCAGCTTGTCTCCCAGTTAGCATGTCACCTGTGTGGTTGGGTAGGGAGCAGTGTTGATGAGGTAAGGCCCATACTGAGCAATGCTTAGAGAGCTGGGAAGTAAGGCTGCACCTCCAAGTGCTTAGGAAAAAACACTTCCCAGTCTTGGGTAAATTTGGAGAAAGTGGTTCCCTGTCACTAAGTGGTTATGAAGTCTCAAAGATATATGCTCTTATGCCAGCCCTATGCTACAGACTATGTGAATTTAGGGAAGACACTTCATCTTTCAGTGCCTCTGTTTCTTCATCTGTTAAACATGGGCAATAGTATCTTCCCATAAAGTTATACTAGAATTAAATTCTCAGTAATCTTTGTAAGTAGCTTGGCACTGTACCTGGCACAAAATACCAAATAATTGTATTATTATTAGAGATGATTCATTAAGGCTAAAATGACCCATGTTGTAATAGATTAGAATCAAAGACATCAGTATGAAGTCACATTTAGCTTAGCATAGTAAATAGTTACGAATGTATGTATGTATGTATGTATGTATATACATGGGTTAGTAACCATACATGTATTTCCTAGCTCTATCAGGTGAAAGAACCCAGAAATAAGAAGACTACAGAAACTACTTGTAAGCACACCCCAGATCTTGGTTTCAAATACTCTTATCCAATAGAGAACCATTGGAGAAATGGTTGATGCTAGGATTGAAGCACAGAATACACCAGATAACAAAATATCCAAGGCTGTACATTTTATAAGGAAAGAGGTTTATTTAGCTCATAGTTCTGGAGATTCAAGTACATGGTGTTGGCATTGGCTCAGCTCTGTTGAGGACTCCCTTGGCGAGTTCATCATATGGCAGATGGCACTATGCATGGAAAGAGCAAGATAGATAGATAGACAGACAGACAGACAAGAGAAAAGTAGGGGAGAGGAGAGAGGAAACGGATCTGTTAACATCACCACACTGAGGATCAAGCTACCAACACAGAAACACTTGGAGGACGTGCTCAAACTCTAGTCAAATCATTGCAAAGATACAACATGGACTAATCACTAAATAATAATGCTGAATGATACAGGCAAGACAAAAAAAAAGTACAGACAATACAGTAATAGTTTCATTATTTAAAATCTAGGAAAAACAAACCATGCAAAAATGCAGTGACAGAAAGCACATGGGTGGCTGCCTGAAAAGAGGGAGTGGGTTCATTGAAGACCAGGAGAGTAGAATTACAGTATGTACAGGGAAAGATTTGGAGATGAGGGATATGTTTGTCTTGATTGTGTTGATGTCCTCAGTGGGTGGGTGCTATGTCAAAATATCAAATCAGTCATTTTAGATGTGTGCAGTTTATTAAATGCTAACTAGTGCTAGATAAAGCTTTTTAAAAAACCAAAGAGGATACTGGAAAAAATGAACAATAGTAATCGTTTCTGCAGTCATTTACATAGGCGTCATTCTAAATACATCCCTAAAATTATGTAGACTTCATTTTAAAAGTAGTTTACAGTAGGCAATCACTAAGTGTTAGTTTATATATATTTTTTCTTACTAACTCAATTGTCTAGCTCCTGTAATGCATTCTATTCTACACTTTTGGTTTTTACTTGTGGGGTTTGTTGTTATTTTGTTTTTGTTTTTGTAATGCTGGGAATTGAATCTCTGAACTACATCCCCCAGTCCTTTTTATTTTTTTTGTTTTGAAACAGTCTTGCTAAGTTGCTGAGAGCCTCACTAGATTGCAGAGACTGGCCTCGAAACTACAGTCCTCCTGTCTCATCCTCCCAAGTACTAGAATTACAGGCTTGTACCGCCATGCCAACGTTTTACTTGTGTTTTAATCATACCAACTTGTGTCTCAAACAAAGCTGACTTACTTAGTGGGTCCATGCTTTCTGTGCCTCTTGTGGGCCCATCCCATCCAGTATAGCACTCTGCACATAGCAGATGCTTAGTTATTGCTGCACAGCTGGATGACTTTTCCTAGGGAAGGGCACAAGGGTTTATATTTTCCCAAGTGTCATCTCACTCCTTTCTCATCCACTGGGATCATCATTTATCATCTTTTCTGCTGAGGAAGGCTGACTGACCAGGCGAAGCCCCCCAGGTCTAAAGTACAATGAGTCTATTTTCCCTGTCTCCACTACTGCCTCACAAGGGAAATCAGGGAGTTCATTCAGCCTCTCTGGAAAGTAAGGTTTTCACCAAAGAGTTTTGCTTCAGCAGACCTTGGCGAGAAACCAGCCTCTCTTTTCTTTCCTCCCAGCTGAACAATGAGACACAGGCTAAGGAATGGGTGAGCTGTAGGCACATATATCTTGTGGGGATAGGGATACAGAAATTACAAAGTAGATTTTCTCCCAAACCTCATGGGAACTGCGGAGTTAGGGTCGGGTCACTGCTAGACCACAGGGCTCTCCTTTTCTGTTCATCCCAATCTCCCCAGCTGCTGCTTTTCAAGAGGCCACCAGCCTGATTATAACAATAAAAATGAACAGCATCGTTGTCACCATCACCCCCTGGGAGGAGAGCATTTATGACACTCCTTATTTATCTTCCTTCTTTCTCCGCTGTGCTGTGGTCAAGTACTGAGGTTGGTAATTTGAAGACATGCAGCTGACTTCCCAACTCATGAAGTCATTTTTGTATCTGTGTGGAAGAGCATGACATGAAAACCACATTGACTTTTTTTGCTTTTCTTATTTACCACTCATCTGTGTGTGGGTGACTGGTTCTGTGGTGCTGAGGATCATCTAGTAGTTACAGAAGGGTCTGTGCCCTACTAGGTTATATTAGTCAGCTTTTCCATTACTATTACTGAAATACATGAAAAGAACAACTTAGAAAAAGAAAGGTTATTTGGCTCACAGTTCCAGAAGTTCAGTTTCACCAGCCCCAAAGTAGAGACTTCATGGTGGCAGAACATGACAGAGGAAACCTGTTCAGGGAAGCAGAGAGAGAGAGAAAAGAAGGGACTAGGAACATCTACAGACCCAAGGTCGTGTCCCCAGTGACCTCCCTCCTCCAGTCACATCCTACCTGCTGACAGTTCCACCCAGCAAATTCATTCCAATTATTAATCTGTCAATGTATTTATCCACTGATGAAACTAGAGCCCTGATTCAGTTATTTCACCTGTGAACATTTTGGCATTCACAATACAAGAGCTTTTCTGGGAGACATTCTGTATCCAAACCACAGCACAGGTGTGTGGTGTGGATGTATGGATGCTTAAGACAGCCATTGTGGTGCCTCACTGAGCACCGTGCACCCTGACAAGTGCTTCAGCACATGAGCTCACTTAGTCCTATACCTTCAGTGCAGGAGTCTTTGTATTTTGCCTTGTTGTTCCTTATTTTTCATCCCCTTCTGCCACTCTGTAAACTCCAAAACCTTTTTTTATATGTTAATTTAATTTTTATATTTTTTGCCTTTAGAGGTGATTTCTTCTTTTCTACTTAACCAGTGGTTAAAGCATGTATTTAAAAAAAAAAAACTTAGTTGAGCTGGGTGTGGTGGTATACACCTGTAATCCAAGTACTTAGGAAGCTGAAACAGGAGAATCACAGTTTGGAGACCAGCCTCAGCAACTTAGCAAGACTCTCAGCAACCTAGACAGATCTTGTTTCAAAACAAGAAAATAAAAAGAGGTTGGGAGTGTAGCTCAGAACTAAAATGTCCCCGGGTTCAATGCCCAATATCAAAATAAATAAATAGTAAAAATAAAATCCTTATTGAAAGATAATTCAGAAACCATGTGACTTGTTCCCTGCCATATGTTTTTTAAAATTCTGAGTTTAGTGATATTTGAGAAGGAGATTCAGTTACCCTTCTTTTAGGTTACACTGTTGGATGATACCAGCATGTAGTCCTAACCACATAGGGAGGTAAGAGAAGGATATTCCAACACAATATATTCTCATTTACTTGCACTTAGCATGATAACTGACACAGAACACAGAGTAGAGGTCCAGTGAAAGTTGGATGAATACATGGGAAGAACAAACAGAAAAATACCAGGTAGCAACTATGAAGTTATCTTGAAGGACATTATACTATATCAATTTAATTTCCTTTTTTGGTTAAGTGACAAACTGCAGCTAAAGGGAAATGCAGCGTTTAAGCTATCCAGTCTTTGGCAAAAGTGAAGCTTTAACTTATCTCCTTGATTGACCGGCCCTCTCCACATGACACAGCAGCCTTGGGCACTTCTGTCACAAAATTCCATCCACTTGGGCACTGAGCTGCTCACTGGATTATACCTTGAGGCAGGCTGAAAGTCAAATTATAAAATTTATTGAAAAGTATCAACAACATCCAATCTTTGCCAAGATTGTGTTTGGTTGGGCTTTTCAACCCGTGAGTTTAGCTTTTCTATGGATCCACATGGTGACTGAGCCATAATTCTATTGGTTGAGGGAACATATAACTGAAGGATGCCTTTGAATGATTGCTCAACAACTTGACCTAGACTAGTTGCAGGGCCTTTGTGACTTAGGCTCCTATTATCTGGCTACTTGATAAAATTAAAAGCATGTTTCTCAGGCTTCCATGTAATCCCTAGCTATGATATTTACTGTGATAATAGAAGATAGGGCTAGAACTCTCTTTAGTTAGGGATATGACCCATGAAAGTGAAGGGGAACCCACAGAGAGTATTCATTCTTCTGTAGTGTGCAGGGTACCAATTTATATGGAATTGTCTACTCTGATAGGCTCATAGTGAAAGAGGTCCTGTATACTAAAGTAGATGGATTAGCTCTTCTAGTAAAAATCTCTTGGCAAGTCTCTGAATCCTAGCAGGGCCTAGGAGATTTTGAGTGATCTGGCCCCTGCCTACCTCTCACCCCATTTCTTGCTGTCCCTCACCTTTCATCCAATATCTAGCAGGTGAATCTACACACCCTTATCTGAATTCCCTGGGACCAGATATGTGATAGAATAAAGAGTGAATAGAATGGCCATGTTTTAGATAGGTAATACTATTGCATAATATATTGCTGGGATAGCTCTCATAATCAAACAAATTTATAATATACATACATAAAAGCTTATGGGTATTCACACAAGACGTTTAAATAGTGCTAAACAGTTTGAATCATCCAGATTGGATCTTACTATCAAATCAATCATTTAAAACCTTTTGATATTTGGAATACTTCAGGTGGAAGAAGTATACTAAACCTGCCCTTGCTCTCCTTAAAAAGAGCCTATACTTTCCCATTGGTCTGGCCTTTAGGTATGTTGTATCGTTCGCACCTCTGTTCTATCTTTTGTGTAGCGTCTTTACCTAGGTCATCATCATTCTAACACATACTTCTTGCTATGTTACTTGTTACTACCAGCAAAGCTTCTGGGGTTGTTCTCATTGTATTGCCAGATTTGGAGTAGTCACGGAGCTAGGAAAAGATGTTACTCAGGTTGAACCAAAGCACAGGAACACCAGAACCTGTGTTCTTAGTCACTCTTCTATCATTATTCTGTGTCTTCCCCAAGGTCTCAGTCCAGATGTCACCTCCATGAAGCCTCTTCATTTCCTGCAGCATGCTTAGTTGATTGCAGCACCTCTGGGCCTTCATAGCTCTTTATGCAGAATTCTAGTGCAGCATAATCACTTCTGTCTTCCCCATAAGCCTGAACCCTTGAGCAGTTGGGGAAAAGTCTGCCTTAATGCTCTATCTCTAGTAGGCTTGCATGTGGTCTCTTACATGCATTCAAAGATGTTAACATGGTACCCAAAGGATAGTCCAATGCTCTCCTCAGGACTGGGTCGAGTTTTGAGCTCTGCTTTTGAAAAAAGCTGCTGGAACCTGGAAAGAATCACATAAGCCACAGCTCTCATGTAAGAGAAAGTAGGCCCAGGAGCAAAGCTGGGGTTGATTGAGGGATGGAGTAATTCTGACTGCTGCAGAGAAACCTTAGGGATTGGCTCAATTATTTTCTTGCTTATGAAAGTTTTTGTGAGCATAAAAGGTTTTTTTCTTAGTGCTTTGGAACATATAAAATGCCACATGGAATTTGATGCTCGGATTAACGAAGCTAGGCAGTCAGAGCAGGGATTGTTTTCTTTTTTTTCAAAGGAGGCTCAGAAACTAAGTGATTTGTCCTATGTCCCACAGCTAATAAGTGATAGAGCTAAGACTCAGATACATATCCCAGCAAATCCCTGTGCCATCTCTGCTGCATCCTTTGTAGGTTCATCTTCATTTGTTCAAAATAAAAGATCCTGTCCCGACAAAGTCCGGTTTGTTACAAGAGGGGCTTCTGGTTCCATGTCATGAATTGTCATTGTGACTGAACTCTCCATTGAGCTACAAGCCAGTGGTTCTCAACTAACATTCATAAAAAGTGCCTGGGGGAACTCCTTTAAAAATGCAGTCTCTCAGGCCTCCATCCCAGGGAGTCTTTAGTAAGTCTTGCTAGGAAGCAAGAATCTGTAATTCTATTTTACTTATTTACTTACAATTTACTTACTTATTGGGTGCTGGGGATTAAACCCAGGATCTTGCAGATGCCAAAGCATACACTCTACCACTGAGCTACACCCTAACTCGAGAATCTATAATTTTAATGTGTTCCCAGGTGATTCTAATGGAGGATTTTCAGAAAAACAAAAAACCTGTTTTCAGTGTCTTCAGAGCAGCAATGATTTCTTTCAATCATTGTTTATTCAGTGCCTAGCACAGTGCCTGTATATAGATAATATTGTAAATGTACACTTGATGATTATAAGAGAAAAGTAAGTAAATAAATATAAAATCCGTGTAAAATGAAGGAAATCAAGTTGGAGAGTCAACCTGATGTGTTTGGGGCATACTATGGCGGGTGCCTCTTGAACCTCTATCCTTTCACAGAAGGTGTCTTTTGGAAGGCTAGGAACAGATATTCTGAGAAGCTATGACTTAGGACACCTGCTAGAATCTGCTAACAATTTAGACATTGTGAAATTTTTAATTTTCTCAAGAGACAATGAGAGACCCTGTTTGCAGTTCTGTGCAGACAAACCCTGAAACCAAAGCACAGACACACCAGGGCACAACAGGAAACCACAAAGGCCTAAGATCTCTCAGTGTAAATAGGAAGTCAGAGTTTACTTTTGAACCTGCAGTGCCCAGCCAGGGCTCAGTTTCATCCAGCTCTCTGCTCATCTCTTCCTTGAGCCCAAGAACAGATGAAAGATGATGCCACCTGGGTAAAAGCATTTGAAATGTTTGTTCTGATCAGGACTGGGAGCAAGCTTCTTTTGTTTGTGCTGGGGGATAATTTGGGACACAGGTGCAGTTTGGACTTGAAACCATTAATTGGTCTCCCCAGTTTCTCTGCAGTGATATTTGAAACCCTATATTCTTCCACAAAGAAATCTTAATCCATATACATTTGTAAAGCATTTGCCATGGACAACCCTTCCTCATATGTGTACCCCATCTGTGGACATTGGGGTCCAGGTGCATACTGGTGGAACACTGGCAACTCTTAATTTGTATTTTGTGTTCATTGGCTTGATACCTATAATCTTATTTTATTATGACTATTGATTATTACATTGGGAAATAATAAATAAGATAAAATTATCATAACTATTTATTCATTTATTCATTTATTTATTTATGTATTTATTTATTGTGGTGCTGGAGATTTAACTTGGGCATTCTCCCTCTGAGCTACACCCTCAGACCAATTTTATTTTTTTTATTTGGAAAAGGGTCTCACTAAGTTTCCTTCCCTTTTTTTTTTTTTTTTTTTGTGGTACTGGGGATTGAACTCAGGGGCGTTCTACCTCCGAGCTACATCCCCAGCCCTATTTTTTATTCTTTATTTTGAAACAGGGTCTCACTAAGTTGCAGAATGTCTCACTAGGTAGCTGAGGCTGGCTTCAAACCTGCAATCCTCCTGTCTCAGCCTCCCATGTACAAGGATTATAGGCATATGCCACCATAGCCAGCTTGATCATCACCATTTTGAGGTAAGGAAAATGTGGGGAGTAGGAAAGACATGGGTTTGAGAATCTGATACAAAGACCTACTTTCACATCCAGAATGCTTAAGCCTTTTTACCAGATTGCTGCCTTTAATTCAGCCAATCATTTGAAGAATCTACTGTGTGTCAGGCACTAGACTGAAAATGGTGAACAGAAGCAGACATAGACCTTACAGTCTATTGGAGGAGATGGATGCCATGCAAGCAATCACAAACATGTATAACTAAAGACCTTGATAAGTGCTTTGCCTCTATCCCCTACTGGTGGATTGGTGAAGTCACTTTAGAAAACAGATTTGAATGTGCACTTGTCCAATGGCCAACCAATTACATTCCTAGGTAAAAATCTAAAGAAAAGATTACACCTATGTACCCATGTGTGCCCAGAGAAAAAGACAAGAGTAATCCTAATATCATTTTTCATGATAGCCTCAGAATTAAGTGACACAAATCTCCATTAATAGTAGAATGAATATCTTGCATTATATTCATGCAATGCCATGTGGTTCAGTGAAGAAACTACATTTACATATAACATGGATGAATCAAACAATTTTAAGTGAAAGGAACAAGTAATGAAAAAAATACATAAAAAATTGCTTCACTCATAGAAAATCGAAAAAGAAGCAAAAGAAATAGTACTTTTTTGCATTTTTTATTGGTGCATTGTAATCATACATCTTTGTTAGGTACAAGTTGGTAAGGCATACATGCACACATTTAGTACTTTTTTTGTTTTTCTTAAACAGTACCGGGAATTGAACCCAGGGGCATTCTACTTCTGAGCTACACTCCCAGTCCCTTTTTATTCTTTATTTTGAAACAGGGTCTCACTAACTTTCAGAGGGCCTCACTAAGTAGCTCCTGTCTCAGTCCCCCAAGTACTTGAATTACAAGCATGTGCCACCATGCCTGGCAAGATAGTACATTTTAGGAATGCCCAAAGGCCCTAAGTCTATAAAGACAAGCAAGAGGATAATTGTTATAGATGCCAGAAGCCTGGTATATTACATGGCCTGGGGTGCTAGACAGTAAAGGAAAAGATAATTTCAGGAGAGGCTTTTGGGAACTGCTATTTGTTGGTGAAAGATGCTTAAGATTTACCAGTCTTTAATATGTTCCTATGCTTTTTATACATTCCTATATGTATATGATATATAAGAGCTATACAACAGAGGACCCACCATGGGAACAGAAAGTCAGGTACAGTTTGGAGGCAGTGGTATTTGAACTAAGAGATTCTGACAAGGTCACTAAGCATAGAGTCAGGTGGAAAGGGAAGAAGGAAGGTTGTGTGTGGCCATGATCAATGATTAGAGAGTAGTCAGGAAGAGAGCACCATGGAGTAACAGGAGGGAAAAAGGCAGCTTTGTTGTGGGGCAGCAGGGATGGGAGACAAGGCTGCAAAAGCAAAGAGGGGCAGCACGTGCTGAGCTCATAAGCCTTATCAAGATATTTGGTCTTACATCTTAAGAGAAACTGGAAAGTTTCAAGCATAGTAAGTAACACAGTAGAACTTTCAAGAGATCAAAATCATTTCCCTTTGCAGAAGCAGTTGGAGAGATAGGAAAGCAGGTGCCAGGAGACCAGACAGAAGGAGAGAGGGAGTTTAGGTGAGAGAGAGCATGGTAGTTTGCCTGCAGTATGGTGGAGGAGATGAAGAGAAGTGGAGATATTTGAAAGATGGGTACAATAGCACATCAGTAGCACTCTCTTGGTAGCAAAGGCCATGATTAGTTAAAGGAACCGAGAAAGAGCAGCAGGCTCCCAGGCCTTCCTGGGACAGGCTCAACTTACAGGAGAGAAACTTATCTGGTAACATCATCTGCTAGATTTTACATGTTTTGTCCTCAACTCTTATCAAAGATCTTCTGAAGAAGTAGTCATGTGTATACAACATTATTTCTGTAGTCAAATTAAGGGAGATTCTAAAAACAAACAAACCTGCCCCTACTCTTCAAAAACATGAAGAATGTAAAAGATAAACACAAATTCAAAAAGGGTTCTAGATTAAAGAAGGCCAAGGAGATGTGATATGGCATGTGTGATGTTGAATAGCATCCTCGTCTGAAGAACCATCATATTTTTTACTGTTATTATAAAAGACATTCAGTAGACAATTGAGCAAATTTTAACAGTCTGTAGATTAGATGATATAATTACACCAACATTTATTTACTGAGAAGATCATTGTATTACATAAAAGAATATCCTCATTTTTTAAAAAAAAGATACACTGAAGTATTTAGAGGTAAGTGGGCGTTATATCTGTAACATACTCTCAAATGCTTCAGAAAAATAAATATTTTTCACATGTGTGTGTATTTATACAATATGGACAGAATGCTCATGCAAAACATTGGAGGAATCTGAGTGACGAGCATACAGGTATTCCTTGTACTATTTTCAACCTTTCTGTAAGTGTGAAATCATTTTTTAATAAATGCTTTAAATATATCAAAAAGGAACAAAGGAAGGGAAGGTAGGAGGGAGAGGGAGGAAGGAAGGAACAGTGGGCCTTGTTTAGGTCATGCCTGTGTTTCCTGTAACCATCCTGGTGAGTTAATATATATCCTGTATAAAGTCCCACTTGAAATTTTGATTTGGAATTCACTGTTTGGAAAAGTATGTTTAATTTGAACTGGTATAATTGTTCTTCCAGTAATAAGAGCTATACAACTGATCATATATTCTTCTGTCTCTCAAAGACAGGAAGCTATGGTTGCTATTGTAATATATTATCACAAACTTAGTGGCTTATTTTCTTATGGTTCTGGAAACCAGAAGACCCAAATCACTTTCACTAAGCTGAGATCAGGAGTCTCCAGGCCCAGTTCCTGCTGGAGGTTCCTGACCTCCTCCTGTGGTGGCTGCTGGTATTCCTTAGCTGGTGGCTGCTCCACTCCAAGCTTAGCTGTTGTGGTCATTTCCTTCTTCTCACTGTGGTCCTATCTCCCTTTGCCTTTCTTATTTGGACAGTTATGACTGCATTTAGGGCCCACCTGGATAGTCAAGGATTATCTTCCTATCTCAAGATCCTTAACTTAATCACATGTTCAAGTGCCCTTCTGGTCATACATGGTAACAGTCACAAGCAAACTAAAAAACCCAATGATTTAATATGATTTGGGTGCTCAGTGACGCCTTCTGATATATTGGTTGGGAAAAATGTAGTCCAGGAAGGGAGAACAGAACAGTGTGAACTATATCTATGAAATTCTAGCATCTGCACATTTTGTCTCTCTTCACTTCTTTATATTTTTTGTGATTGTTATTAATTTTGTTTACTTGTGCTTCTTGGGGACTTTCTTTAGTGTTGTGTTGAACAATTATGGTAATAAAAAACGTTCTCTCTAGTTTCTGATCTTAAAGGGAATGTATCAAAAATTTCTCCAGTGAGTATGAGTATGATATGTGCTAGAGATTTTAGAGATGGAGGAGTGTGTTTGTGTGTGTGTGTGTGTGTGTGTGTGTACATGTGTGTATATGTGTGTGTCTTCCTTATGAAATTGAGGAAATTATTTTCTATAACACTCAGGATATATGGTCAATAGTCTGTGCTGTAATAACTGCTGGATATTTTTATTGGACATCCCTACACCATAGTCATGGAGCTCTATCACTAGATAGGGCAGAGGTTGTTGACACCCATTGTATTCTCAGTGTTTAGCACAGAACCTGGAACCTAGCTAGTCATTCAGTGTCCATTGAATGAATGAATGGGAGGGACTTAATAAATATTCATTGAAGGAGATGGATTCAAGGTGGTGTCTGAGTGAAACACTTTTCCCCGGGTGTTATGATTTAGAATCAAACTTGGCATAAAACAGCTTCTTAACAGAAGGACAAAAGCAACAAAAAAAGCAAGATTTGAACCACAACTAAAGAAGACCCAGAGAGCTGGTCAGGGAGAGCAAAGGAGACCGCTGTGCGGTGGCTCGGCGCTCAGCCCCGGGCCGTGGAGCCAGGCTGTGGAGCCGGAACTTGGAGCTATGGCAGCTATCCAGATGCTGGGATCTACAAACACCCCGGCGGACCAGCGACCAGACCAGGCGTGGAGTGAGCACCTCCAGGACTCCACACACTTCCCAGGCGGGGATCCCTGCACCATCCACAGCGACCAGAAGGTGTGGGACGATCGGCATAAGCTCCAGTGGGACCCCTCCAGCACACCTCTCCAGAGCAGGAACAACCAACTGCCCAGCTGAGCTTGAACCAAAACGGCCACAAACGCAACTTCTCAATGGAAGGAAAGAGGAGCAGAATGGCACTGTACCCAGGAAAAACAAGGGAGCCGTTGGGCGCTACAAACTGGCAGGTGCCGCGAACCAGCAGCCGCCGACTTGCGTGCCACCTCCTCCCAGCCAACGTTCTGCAGATATCCAGACCTCCTTTGTCCTCCTGCACCCATAGCAACCAGAGGTGGAGCAAGCAACAACAGAACTCCAAGCAGCAGGGATCTGTAAGTTGGATTGCACCTCACACCTGGGGTGCGGGGGCCCATATACAAAGGACAGACTCAGTAACCATCCTTTCTAGTGATTAGATAGGAACAGAAGTGCAGGAAGAACTCAGTGCACATAGGGCATTTGACAATGCCCGGCATTTAGACTGCACTCCTGCCACCAACAAAGGCAGGGTGAGAGACACAGACAGGCCCTGTGAAGAGCTCAGAGGCACAAACTTGCAGTGGGAGAGGCATCAGCTGAACCTCCTGCCTGCACTGACAGAGCAAATAGAAATGCCAGAGACAGGGTACTTATGAACTAGCAGGGTTTCTATATTTGTTTCTTGTTGTTGGTATTTTGGTTTGGGGGTTTTTTTGGTTTTTGTTTTTCGCTTTTTGTTTGTTTGTTTTTGTTACTTGTTTGTTTGTTTGTTTTGGTGTTATGTTTTATCTGTTTTTACTGTTTTTGTTTTGTATAGCCTTGATTTATTTATTTTTGTTTGGATGATTGGTTGCTTTATTATTACTTGCTTAGCTTGTTGAATCTCCTCCTTATCCCTTTTACAAGCTTCCCCACCTCTTTCCCCTTTATATTCCTCTCCTCAACACTTCATCTCCTCTTTTTTCTTTTTCTTTTTTTCATGTCTCATATCAAGACCATCTCATACTACCACATTCAAAACTATATTGACTACCAGAATCTCCCGACATATCTACCATCGCTAATCTTTACAATATATCACCTCAACACACTCAACCTCTTATTCCACTGGAACATACCCTCTTCTTTGCCCTATTCCTGCATTCATCACTGTGACCTCTCACCCAACCTTTATCACTAAACACAACCTGTCCCTGTATATACCATCAGACACCTCTAAACCCCCCTGCAGAGATTGGATGAGAAAACTTTCGAGAGCAGCAAAGATATAAATTTAAGAACAGGGGAACCATGGGAAGGAAAAATAACAAAGGAGCAATGAACTACCCACAACCCCTCAATAACAGATCTCACCAACCCAGAATGGCAGAGATTACCAGAAGAACAATTCAGGGCTTTAATGCTAGAAACAATACAGAATTTTCAGAAAGAATGTAGGGAGAGCTGGAAAGAAATAAAGGAACAAATAAACAAAGAATTCGATGACCTAAAAAGGAACTAAAGAGAAGTATTGAAGGAAGTGAAGGATGAAATAACCGAAATGAAGGCATCAATACAAACTATAAAGAGCAGATTAGAACACATGGAAAATAAAATATCACTCTTAGAAGATGACCATACCAAAAAATGAGTCTATAGTGCATAATTTAGAAAAAAAATACGACAGTATGAATTGGACATCGAAGAAATCTGGGCCAATTTTAAAAGAACTAACCTAAGAATAATAGTAATAGAAGAGAGATTAGAAGTTGAAACTTATGGAATAAACAATCTTTTCAAAGAAGTAATATCAGAGAATTTTCCAAACATAGAAAGAGAAGTTGACACACAGGTACAGGAAACATACAGAACTCCCTCAAGTCAAGTCCAAAGAAGAGGTTCACCACACCACGTAATAATCAAGATGACTAATGTAGAGGCTAAGGAGAGAATTTTAAAGGCAACAAAAGTAAAAGGCCAAGTGATATTTAGAGGCAAACCAATTAGAATCATTCCAGACCTCCCAAATCAAGTCATGAAAGCCAAGAGAGGCTGGAGTAACATATTCCAAACTCTGCAAGAAAATAACTTGCAGCTAAGATTCTCATACCCAGCAAAACTCTCTTTTAAAATTGGTGGGGATATAAAAACCTTCCATGATAAACAGAAACTGAAAGAATTTATGTCATCCAAACCAGCACTAGAGAAACTACTTAAAGAGATTAACTACAAAGAAGAACTAAGGAGTAGACGTCAGAACCAGAGAAACAATAATTTCCAGGAAGCAAACAACTAAGCAAAGAAGAATAAACACCATCAAAAAAAAAAGAAGTCAAAACTCAAAATGGTAGGAATTAAAAATCATCTCAATAATCACACTGAATATGAATGGTCTCAATTCCCCAATAAAAAGGCACAAGGTGGCAAAATGGATCAAAACCCAGAATCCATCTATATGCTGCCTACAAGAAACACATCTTACAAGCAAAGATTCCTACAAACTAAAGGTGAAGGAATGGAGTAAGGTAATCCATGTCAGTGGAACCCAAAGACAAGCAGGAGTAGCAACCATGATATCAGATAATTTAGACTTCAAGCCTAAGCTTATCAGAAGAAACAAGGCAGGTCATTTTTTACTAGTAAAAGGAACAATCCAGCAAGAGGAAATAACAATTATCAACATCTATGCTCCAAACGTAGGTGCAGCCACTTTCGTAAAATAAACTCTGTATGATATAAAGACACACATAGATCCCAATACACTAATTCTAGGGGACTTCAATACTCCTCTTCTCCAGATCATTCTTCTAAACAAAAGGTCAGTAGAGATGCCTCAGACCTAAAGAATACCATAAACCAAATGGACCTATTAGACACATATAGACTCTTTCACCCAACTACAGCTGAATTCACATTTTTCTCAGCTGCACATGGAAACTTCTCCAAAATAGACCACATTCTGGGCCACAAACCAAGCACTGGCAAATTCAAAAAATGTAACATAATCCCCTACATCTTTTCAGACCACAGTGGAGTTAAACTAGAAATAAACTATAAGAAGACCCAAAGTAACCATGTAAGCACATGGAGATTGAACACTACATTGCTGAATGAAGATTGGATCAGAGAAGAAGTAAGGGGAGAAATTAAAAAATTCTTAGAAACCAATGAAAACAGAGACACAACACATCAAAACCTCTGGGATACCTTGAAGGCAGTACTAAGAGGAAAATTTATAGCACTGAGTGCCCACATAAGAAGAGTAGAAAATCACCAAATAAACAACCTAATGACACAGTTCAAAGCCCTTGAAAAACAAGAACAGTCTAACCCCAAAGCCAGTAGAAGACAGGAAATCATGAAAATCAGAGCAGAAATTAATGAAATAGAGATTTAAAAAAAACAATACAGAAAATCAACAAAACGAAAAACTGGTTTCTTGAAAAAATAAGATAGATAAACCATTGCCCAACCTAACCAAAAGAAAGAATCAACCCAAATTACCAAAATAAGAGGTGAAAAAGGTGATATTACCACAGACAGTATGGAAATATAGAGGATAGTCAGAAACTATTTTGAAAAACTATTCTCCAACAAAATGGAAAATCTAGAAGAAATTGACACATTTCTAGACACATATAACCTCCCTAAATTGAGTCAAGAAGATATAGAAAACTTAAACCGACCACTAACAATCAAAGTGATAGAAACAGCAATAAAGAGTTTACCATCAAACAAAAGCCCAGGACCAGATGGTTTTCCAAGTGAATTTTATAAAACATTTATAGAAGAGCTAATCTCAATACTCCTCAAGCTATTCCGTGAAATAGAAAGAAACAGGACCCTCCCAAACACATTCTATGAAGCCAACATCACATTAATACCAAAGCCAAATAAAAACAGCTCAAGAAAAGAAAACTATAGGCCTATATCATTGATGAACTTAGATGCAAAACTGCTAAACAAGATACTAGCAATGCACATTCAAAACCACATCAAGAAAATTATACACCATGACTAAGTCGGGTTCATCCCAGGGATTCAAGGCTAGTTCAACATATGAAAAACAATTAATGTAATTCACCACATAAACAGAATCAAAGACAAAAATCACATGATCATCTCAATTGATGCTGAAAAAGCATTTGACAAGATCCAACACCCATTCATGCTAAAAGCACTTTAGAGAATCGGAATAGAAGGAATGTACCTCAACATCATAAAGGCAATATACAATAGGTCCACAGCCAATATATTAAATGGAGAGAAACTGCAAGAGTTCCCACTGAAAAAAGGAACAAGACAAGGATGTCCATTATCACCTCTTCTGTTCAACACAGTACTTGAGATTCTAGCCAGAGCAATAAGGCAACAGAAGGAAATCAAAGGGGTAAAAATAGGGAAAGAAGAACTAAAACTATCACTTTTTGCAGATGACATGATACTATACTTAGAAGATCCATCAAAGTCAACCAAAAAACTTACAGAACTGATCAACAAGTTCAGCAAAGTTTCTGGATACAAAATCAATACAAAATCAATCTTAAAAATCAGAAGCTTTTCTGTATGCCAACCATAAATCCATTGAAAAACAAATCCAGAAAACAATTCCACTCACAATAGCACCCTGAAAAATAAAATACTTAGGGATAAACCTAACCAAGGAGGTAAAAGACCTCTATAAGGAAAACTATAAAAAGTTGAAGAAAGAAATCGATGAAGACCTCAGAAGATGGAAAGATCTTCCATGCTCTTGGATAGGCAGAATAAATATCATCAAAATGGCTTCCTCCCAAAACTGATCTACAGATTCAATGCAATACCCATGAAATTACCAAGGTCACTCCTCACAGACATAAAAAATCAGTCCTTAAATTCATCTGGAACAACAAAAAGCCCAGGATAGCCAAAGTAGTTCTTAGCAATAAAAACCATGCAGGAGGTATCACAATATCTGACTTCAAACTCTACTACAAAGCCACAGTAATAAAAACGGCATGGTATTGGCCCAAAAACAGACACATAGAACAATGGAGCAGAATAGAAGACTCGGAAACAGACCCACAGACTTACAGTCAACTGATTTTTGACAAAGCAGCCAAAAATATACACTGGAAAAAAGATAGCCTCTTTAACAAATGGTGTTGGCGAAACTGGTTAACCATATGCAGGAAATGGAAATAAACTCCACTTTCTCACCCTGCACAAGAGTCAACTCACGGTGGATCAAAGACCTGGAAGTTAGGCCAGAGACCTTGCAGCTTCTTGAAGAGGGCATAAGATCAACACTTCAACACATAGGCACAGGTAAAAACATTCTCAACAAGACCCCAAAAGAACAAGCAACTCAAAGGAAGATCAATACATGGGATTGCATTAAACTGAAGAGCTTCTGTGCAGCAAAGGAAACCATCAAGAACCTCAACAGAGAGCCTACAGAGTGGGAGAAGATTTGTGCCAGTTACTCTTTGGATAGAGGGCTAATATCTAGGATATACAAAGAACTCAACAAAATCACAGCTAAGAAAACAACCCAATGAAAAAATGAGCAAAGGGTCTAAATAGACACTTCACAAAAGAAGGAATACAAATGGCCAATAAATGTATGAGGAAATGTTCCACATCATTAGCAATCAGAGAGATGCAAATCAAAACTACCTTGAGATTTCACCTAACTCCAATCAGAATGGCAATCATAAAAAACACAAACAACAACTGCTGGCGAGGGTTTGGAGAAGTGGGAACCCTAATACATTGTTGGTGGGATTGCAAACTAGTGCAAACACTTGGAAAACAGTATGGAGGATCCTCAGAGGAATGGGAATAAACGTACCATATGATCCAGCAATACCACTTCTGGGTATCTACCCAAAAGAATGGAAACCAAACTATCTGATCGAAGCATGTGTATCTACGTTTATAGCTGCACAATTCACAATAGCCAAACTATAGAAGCAGCCAAGATGTCCATCGACAGATGAATGGATTACAAAACTATGGGATATGTACACAATGGGATTTTACTCATCCATAAAGAAGAATAAAATCATGTTATTTGCTGGTAAATGGATACAACTGGAAAACATTATGTTAAGTGAGATTAGTCAGTCACAAAGAGTAAAGAAGCATATGTTCTCCCTAATATGCAGATATTAGGGAAAAGATGGGACATAAGAGGGTCTCCAGATGAAAGAGGAGAGACCCTCGATAAGCAAAGAAGTTGATTTAACCAAAGAGGATGGGCAGGTGGAGGGGACTCTAATGCACAGGATGTACTCACACAGTTATATCAAGGTCACTCACTAAACTCAACTTGAGAGGGAGGGAGGGCGAGGGATTGGGGTGGGAATTGGGGAAGGGGTCAAATGAGAAATGTGTGCACATATGTCATTATCAATTTGTACCTAACAAATATGTATGCTTACAATGCATGAATTATTACAATATAAAAAATATTCATCGAAATCTACCAAAATCTTTTTTTTTAAGTGGGCCCACGCCTAGCCCTTTTGCATTCCCTCATTTGCTCATACTTCTTTTCCGCATCTGGCTTGGTTAGCTGGTCACTTGACCTGTGAGTGAAAAAAATGAATGAATCAACCACAGAATATTCAGCTGTTGGCTATTAGACTTTATCCCTAAAGATTATGAATTTTATCTGAACTGGAGCCAGGTGGTTAAAGCTGATTTAATCAGGACAAAAATAAAATACTGTCCTTAATGGAATAATTGCTTATTTCATTTTCTCCCTGAATTTGGCCATTCATCTCAGTTTATATACATTGTCCATGAAGCATTGAAATTGAAAATTCTGAATTAAGACAAGAGTATTCGCAAAATAATTGTCTTAGTGTGGGACTAGAGGGCTCAGAATTCTAGTACTAATTTGGAAAGTGGCTGGGTATAGTTGCAAGATTACAATTCACTGCAAAATGACAATATTGAGTGCCTGAGGAAGGGTGTATGTGGTGAAGGATGTACATTGGTGAGTAGTGAGGGAGGTCGTTATCATAAGACAAGCAAGGTAAGGATACCTTAGGAGTTTAAAATACTTTGTGATCACTCTAATTTGTATATGCACTTCTCATTTCAAAAGGTATTTTTCAGAAATTTAGAGTAACAGTCAATATTACAAGGCTGAGTGACTAGAAATGGATTACTTTTTTTTCCCTGACTTGACATTCTCTACCCAGAATGCCTTTGATGGCTCCTCATTGCCTACAGAGGAAAGGTGAGTTTATTTAGTTCTCACCAATTCTGTCTGCCTCCTCTCCCACCACCATCTTCACTGCAGCTACTTGTTCAGAGGCGAGGTCAAAGGCAAGAAAACAAGGTTAGCTGAGATATCTCTATACCTGAGATAGTAGAGCAAAAAGAAAGGGTGCAGGATGTATATTGATCAAAGACAAGGAAAAGAGTGTGTGTGTGTGTGTGTGTGTGTGTGTGTGTGTGTGTGTGTGCGCGCGCACGCACGCATGTGTGCTCGCGTGCCCGTGCGTGTGTGCCCACCCAAAGGAAAAATTAAAAGCTGGGGAAAAATTAAAAGACCTCCATCCAAAAAGATCAAGTGGAAGAGTGATATGAGCTCATCAGAGTGGGCCAACCACATGAAGGCTGGGACTGAGAGGGAGTTGTGAGTAGACCACTGTTGGGAGAGCCGGCTTCAGACCTGCTGCTCTGTGGTAGGGAGAGTCCCCAGTGAGGACACGGCAGTGAATCAGCAGAAGCCATCATGAAAATATCATTTTTGGATATGCATTTCACCCTGAGGACAGATTCAAGTCAGATCACAACCATGTCATCCAGGAAGCTCTTCCCTGGTAAGTCACCTGATGAGTAGATGTGTCGAGGGACCCCTGGTCAGCTGGCCAGAAGAGTAGTGCAAGGGAAGAGATAAGTAACTTCTTTCCTCAGGCATACTTTAGACCTGAAGCAGACTTTAGCTGTAAGAGGAGAAACTTTCAACTAGACAAGATAGGGGCTTTGTTATTACAATGGAGTATGAACAATTGGCTATTATATCAGAGATAATAGAACAAAAATTGGAGGCACAGAGATGTATATCCACCAAAGACAAGAGATGGATATCCACCTGAGGACGTTTTTATTATTTATAAGTATAGAAGTACTACAGATCCACCTGAAATTTCACCCCAGGAATGAAGAAGAACAGTTCCTGAACAACTGCAGCAGGAAGTAGAGAAAATGATAAAGCTGGGTCTTCCCTGTGCATTCATCTCAGTACTTATTCTTCAATGAATTAGGACATGTGCAAGGCTGGCCATTCCCCTCCCTCTCCTGCACCAACAGTTCTTTCTCTACTTAATTATAGAAAACTACAACGCGTTCTGATAGCTCCCCTAAAATAGTAAGAGGGAAGGTGGGCGTGGAGGGAACAACTCTTAACCCATAATCTACTCTCCTCATCCCCAGTTTCTCAAAAGTTGTGGACAGTGCTATCCCCCTCCTCTTGTTTTGTCTTGAGTGCAATTAGATGCTTGTGCAAACTTCTCCACAAAAATAACTCCTAATTGTTTGTCCAATCACCAAGTAACTTTCATGTTACCAAGTCCCAGGACACAGCTCATTCTAGCAATCTGTGGGCAGCATCAGGCACACTTGGTTGTACCCTTGGCACTTGAGCCCACCTGCATTCCAGAACTCTCTTGTTTGTTCTCCTTTACTAAAATCTTTGGTCTCATCATCTAATTCCTTTCTATCACCACAGTTGCTAAATTGTGGGATGCCTTAAGCCTCTAAACCTATATCCAAGACCTCACCTGTTTGGTGACCTCATGGAGATTCTCAGCTTTATTGTTTTCAATTTTTATTGGTTATTGTAATAATACATCATAAAAAAGTTCAGAGTGATAGAAACACACATATACACAGCACTTGGTAAACTTCTCTTGGGCTCCCACCCAGCTCCTTCCCCTTCCCTGTACAGGATATTGAGATTAGCATTGATAATTCTGTGTATGTACATCATGTAAATTGAAGTATTTCCTTCATCAAATCTCCCTCCGTTACCCACTTCCCTCCCTTTTACCTTCTGCATCATTCTACTGGTGTTTCTCCTTCTTCATCTAGAGTCCCTTTCATATCACAAATTCTCCCTAGCTTTTACATATGAGGTAAAACAGAATGCCCTTCATTTTTTTTTGTTACTAGATGATCACACTATCATAATACTCTATTTCCATCCATTTTTTCTGCAAATGGCATAATTTTGTTCTTTATGGCTGAGTAGAATTTCATTGTGTGTATATACTATAATTTTATAATCCGTTCATCTGTTAGTAGACACCTAGGCAGGTTTCATAATTTGGCTATTATGAATTGTGCTGCTATAAATATAGATATGCATGTATCACTATAATGAGCTTGATAAACTTTTTACTTAATTTATACATGGGATAAATGACATGACACTGTTGAGCACCTGATGTCATTTAATGTCTTTCCTGAAATGGTTGGGGAAATGAGGCTCATCGGTCACCTTAGTTCTGTGCCTCCTATTAAGTTTTTGGCAAAGACATAATATCTTATAATAAAACTTGGAAAATGAAAATTTGTAGATGAACTAATGCTTTTTTTCTTATTTCTTTTTATTTCCTCCCCATTTTTTATTCCTTGAGACCATTTCGAGGAATTTCATTAGGATTCCTCGTTGAAAACCTCTTTATTGGACATGATTGGACATGTACATCAAATTATCTCATCATTTCTATGGAATGAGGTATATTGAATGATAACTTGAAGTGCTTGTTTATAAACTATGGTCACCAGTCTAAATAACCCCTTTTCTCTGAAGGTTTGCCAGCTCCTCCTTCTGTGACCTAAGCAAAACATAATTTCATCTTCCTTATTGTTACCGTAGCACTTTATTCTTATACTTTATGTAATTTTAACATTTTATATTTAAAAAGTATATTAATCAGCTGGGCATGGTGGAGCATGCCTATAATCTCAGTACTTGGGAGGCTGATACAGGAGGATCACAGGTTCAAGATCAGCCTCAGCAACTTAGTGAAACTCTCTGCAACCCAACAAGATCCTGTTTCAAAACAAAACATAATTTTAAAAAGGGATGAGGGTATAACTTGGAGGTAGAATGCCTCTGATTTCAATCCCCAGTACCACAAAAATAAAAAGTGTATTAATCACATGTCTCTGCCGCCATATCTGGAATCTGGAAGGTTGTAACTGGCTCACTGATCTTTTACCAACACCTGTCATGTAATAGACATACAATAAAAATGTAAACAATGTCTTGAGCCACACTCTGCCCTGTCCAGTTAATAGAGTCAGTGAACACTTGTTGTGTAACTGTTTTGGTCAGGTATGTTGAAATATATGGTGTTCTTTAATCCATAGAGTGACACTAATACATATTATTATTCCTGAGTTATTGATGAGAGTGTGTCAGTTACCTAGTTAGTAAGCAGCAGACCTGTCTTTGAAATCAAGTCACTGGGAGACAAATTCTGTTTCTTTTCCTTTATTAGAGCTTAAGTGATCTTTTACCTACAGAGTTGTTTAGCTACCAACTCTGTAACAACATGAAAAGTAATGCTATAGCCATGATCATCCATTTGGTGAACTGTTAGAATTGAAGACCCAGAAAGAACTTTAAAGAACGTACAGTTCAGTCCTCTCATTTGCAGATGACAGGATTGAGTCGCAGAGAGGTAAAAATCTTGGCTGACATTACTCCTGCCAGTCCAAGTCATGTTATTCTTCTCTCCTCTGTTGCTCACACAGTAATTGCTTTTAAATCATTAGCAAGTCTGGTGACTCTGCACAGTGGGGCCTGGGCCGCTCTCTCCAGCCCCAGGTTGCACTGTTCTCTCTTATTCTCTCTCATCCAGCCATGCCACAGAGCTCAATGCTCCCCTCTGTCTGCAGTGCCCCTCCTCCACTCCTTCTCCTGTCTGACTCCTACTCTCCTCAGGCCTCACATCTTAGTTCAGACATCTCCATCCTCTTCCTGGAAGCTTTCAGGCTCGATCAGGTGGAGTATCTTTGTGCTCCCATGGTACAAAGCTCTGTCATGGCATGTATTCCTCCATGCTTGGTAATTTTTACCTGCTTATGTTTTCCTTGCTCACATGTGTGTGAATTCCTTCAGGATAGTTACTATGACCATTCATTTCTCTTTCACTAGCTCCTCATATAGCCCCTGACACAAAGTTAGCTTTTGGTGAATTTTAAGTGAAATAGCTACTCACCTCAATTCAGGTCTGTAGAAGGAAGAACACTGGAGATTGGAATTTGTTTTTTGTGTGTGTGTTTGTCTTTTTTTTTAGTATTTTGAAGGTGTTCTTGAAGGTTCTGCATGCTTAAGGATCCAATGCATCCCATACTCTAGTGCCCCGAATAAACATTGGTATCTCTAATGTTTGGATGCTCTCCTTGACCTGCAGCAAGAACACCTGTAGAAAGGTATGAGATGGGATATGAAGAGCCTCTTCACCCCAAGCAGATGATCTTGTAGCATCTTTGTATTGCCAATAAGGGGGAAAATGCTTTCATGTCATTTTATGCTATGTATAACTCTAAGTACAGCATTTTCTTCTTACCAGAATCAATGCTTTTAACTAAATGGATGAGGCTCTCTCTGGTCCATCATTCTACAGAAGAGCAGTAGAATGATGGCTTCGGGGAAATACGAGGGTGTTTCAGACTTCTCTGAAACCACATATGTTTCTTCCCAATATTATGTGAACAGAAAACTCACTTGCCCTATAAACAAAATTAAGGCTTCCTTTTATTTTTATTTTTATTTATTTATTTATTTATTTATTTATTTATTTATTTATTTATTTTTTACGGTACTGGGGATTGAACTCAGGGGCATCCTACCTTCGAGCTATACCACCAGCCCTATTTTTTTATTCTTTATTTTGAAACCAGGTTTCACTCAGTTGCAGAGTGCCTTACTTGGTAGCTGAGACTGGATGGGAACCTGGATCCTCCGGTGGGTGTCAGCCTCCTAAATGCTGGGATGATAAGCGTGCGCCACTACACCCAGCTAAGGCTTCCTATTTTTGATATTGACATTTTCTACCTTAGTAGACTTGAGTGATTCATTTGACTTATCAGAGACTCCATTTTTATAAGAAAAAAAAGTGCCTTTTCCACTTTCTGAAGATATCTCAAGAACTGGTTCAGCTAGTTGATCAGGAAAGCTCTATAGAAACCCTCTATAGTGTAGAGACTTCTTAGGGATATTGACATGGGCTGGGTGGAGGGAAATTTAGTGGGGCCACACTTGATGTGGGACATTTTCTCAATGGAATAACGCTGCTGCCTTTGGTCACATGCACATACCCTTCTATAGGGTATTAGGCCAGGTTGGTGCCCCAGTCAGGGTCCAGCTCTGGGTGGCAATCCTCACAAGAACATCCTTAACAAGGAAAGCTCATGGATGGAATAAAGCCCAAAGAGAAGCATCAACAAGAGTGTAAATTCAAATGCAGACCTTCAAGCCAAATGTGTCATGAATGGGCAAAAGGGGAGATGAGGGTCTTGCCCTGGTTTTGGCTGAAGCAGAATATAAGCAGGTATGGAGCACCCAGCTGCTGCTCCCTCCCCACTGAGGTGTCCAAGGCTACCACTGGGTCATTCAAAAGTCCAAGATCACAGCGGAAGGATTGGCATATTCAAAGCATGAAGAGGCAAAAATGGATTTGGGGAAGAGTAGACAGACAGAATGAGGTGGCAGTGAAGGACTTTCTGGAGAAAGCCTCTTCCTCTGTGTCGAATTTCTGACTTCACTAAAGAGAAGAAACCACACATCCTCATACACCATGAAGCCATATGGAGCTGAGAGACTCTGCAGCGCCAGGGAGGTCCAGCTCTGTGGGGAACAGTTATGCAGTCTGAGACCACAAGAACTGTCAGGCAAAGGAAGAGACCATTATCATTTCTCATACAGTTACTTGTGAATCAAAACAAACTGAGATGAACCACTGTGTACAATCGGCCTGGTAATCTTGAATACATGCTGAGGGGGATGCAGTGAGTTTATGGACTTCTACCTACAAATTAACCAAAATGTGGTAGGGATTATTTCCTGTTGCTTTAAAAAAAAAAAAAAAACACCTTAGCATGTCATTAAAGGTCCTTCAGAATCTAATCACTTCCTGCCCTTCCACTCATAGGCTTTACATTTTATTTTTCCCATCTCCTGCTCCATAGCTGCTTGGTCATGGGCAAGTTATATAATTCTCTGAGTCCCAGGTCCTTCATCTGCAAAGTGGGACTCAAGATGCCTTTCTTATGGACCTGTGACAACTATTAAATGAGTAGTGCAAGTAACACCACTCCATCTTTTGATCAACATGTATGCCAATGTAACATTTCTGTAATTTTTCTTATCACTGTATAGTCTATATTCCAGCCAAAGCATGAGACCCTCTTCAAGATGTCCTTGTGCTAATAACTTGTACCATTATTGAGGTGCTTATCAGAGTTTCTTGCCCCTCTTGAATTAATTTTGAAACATCCCAATTCCATTGAAAACTGCTCCCCAGGGTTTGACACATAGTAGGTACTCAATTAAATGTTTTCTGAAAGAATGTGTGAAGTGTCTTTGTTCTTCACAATCCTGCTTCTCAACACATTCCAGATATTTCCTGACCTCTACTCTCCTACCCTATATTAGGCACCTGTTCCATGTCAGAAATCTCACTTATTAGCCCCGCAACCCTAGGAGTCAGCTATTTTGTAAACTCAATAGAAGGGGGCAAAGCATCACTTAATACAAATGCCCCAAGTGTAAATATCAGGTATCTTTTTACCATAACCCTTTAGGGACACAGATTGAAAACTGAGCAATCCTCATGGTCTGGCATGAAAAATAACACCCAAGTTTCTCCCACCCAAATCCACCACATCTCCAGCCATTCCCTTCCCTCTGCTGGCCTCTTTGCTGTTTGTATCTCACCACAATTAGCAAGATTACTCTGCACTCCTAGGGTGGAAAAATGTAGACTAAACATTTCCTGGCTTAAGAAATTAAGAGCATAAAAAGTGAAATTATCGGTTCTCATCTATTTATTATTTGTGTACACGCAGTATGCAAGGCTTTCCCTAACAATGCCTCTGATTTTCTCAAACATCTTAGAAGGAGAATATTTTCATCTGTCTTTTACATGGGAGGCAGCCAGGATTCAATAAGGCCTCATAACTTGCTGCATGGAGCTATGATTCCCATCCTAGTAAACCCAGACACTCTCCTCATGGCACCAGTCATCTGAGGAAGCAGTCTCACCAGCCCCTATGCCTCAGTAGCCAGCTCTTCCTGGCTACTGAGGCATCCCCCCAGGGTGGTCTTCTCCCTCCTTCTGGGTGCTCAGTAGCCACCCTATGAGCCAACCAGTAAAGTAGAAAAATAGCTCTAACTTCTGACCCTGACATCTGTCCCTCAGGTGAGAGCCAAATTCTCAAATTTCCAGGCCAATGGCAAATAAGTGCACACCACATACAGAGAGTATCCGTGCACAGAGGGCTCTGTCGGAATTCACACATCCTGAAAGCCTCCGGACTCAGGAGCTGGTTTCTTTTTATCTTGCCTCTGATTGCTGCATGATGATTGAAGAGGGAGGGAGGGAGGAGAAAGAGAGAGAGAGAGAATATGAATTCCATGGCCTCCAGAAATGGAGTTTGGCTTGCTCTCTCAGAGAAGGCACCCTCTGGGCAGTGCCCTTCCCCTTCTTCCCCTTTCAGGGGTCCATGGCCCTTCTCTGTAAATCTGTACTAAAAGCTAAGCTATGTGGGAAGGGGAAGGGCTGGTTCCATTGATCCCCTGATGTTCATTTGACTTTCATGGTTCCCAAGTAGCTGAGAGGCAGCTAGGTGTAGTGGGAAGTTGGACAGGTCCAGATGCAATCCCCATCCTGCCACAGGATGCCTGTATGGCCAGGAACAAGGCTATGAGCTTGGTAAACCACTGTTTCTTCATCTGTAAATGGAAGGAAATGGCAAGATTATCATGAAGGTTACAGAAAAGAATGTATGAAACAAACAGCACATAGTAGCTGCTTGACAAATGTTAGTTGCCTTCTCTCTTCCGCTCCCATATTCATTTGTGTGTGTGTGTGTGTGTGTGTGTGTGTGTGTGTGTGTGTAGCTCGGGATTGAACCCACCCAGGGGTAATTCTACCTCTGAGCTACACTCTCAGCCCTATTTTTTTTTTTTGAAACAGAATCTCACTAGGTTGCTGAGGGCCTAAGTTGTTGACTTCTAACCTGTGATCCTCCTGTCTCAGCCTGCAAAGTACTGGGATTACAAGTGTGCACCACCACACCCAACTTGTAATGCCTTTTTTATTAAGAAGTAAAAGCAATTATAATTGTCATTGGTTTGCATACTAAATACATTTCACATTAATAATATGCAGTCTCTATTTAAAGCACGCTATTTAAAGGACTGTAACTCTGTCCTACATCATGTCATATATGTTACAGGGTTGCTTTTCTTCCTTTTTTTTTTCTACTAAGGAAGTCCAGATGGGCCCCAGATACATTCTCATACCCCTGCTGGCCTGCTCCAGGGGTTAAAGCCAGGCCTGTTTCACATCCAGATGATCTATTCATAACAAAAGCTGCCTCCTGGCCATTGCCCACAGCTGAATCCTGTTACTCTGAAGCCATCATTTCATTTGTTTCTGAGTGCTCTTCAGTGTTTGCATACCTTACATATTAGTATGATCTTTTATAGAGTACAGGCAGAGGTTAAGCCCTCCCAGATCAACTTTCCCTCTGAGCGATCTTTCTGCTTCAATTCCCCCTTGCCTCTGTGTTGCAAACCATTTCCCCTTTAAAAAAAAAAAGAACTCATTTAAATAGAAAAACAATTTTTAAACACTTTTCTTGAACCCAAGGTTCACTTAACATTCTCAGAGTTCTGCTGTTGAATATGGAGAAGAGGGAAAAGATAGCACTGGAATGTGTGACTTTTCTTTTCCCTCACATAGGGAAATCCCATCACCTCTATGAGGGTACCAAGGGACATATTTCATATAGGGCCCAGAAGGAGCTGGGCCAGCTCTAGACGAATTCTGGAAGGATGTGCTATCGCCTGCTGTGCCCTTGCCTCTCCATTTTACCATCTCTTTTCTCCAACAAAGACTCTCAGAAGAGCTGGGCGTGATGTTGCATACCTATAATCCCAGTGTCTGGGAGGCTAAGACTAGAAGATGGTAGGTTCTAGACTAGCCTCAGCAACTTAGCAAGACTGTTTCAAACAAAAAATAAAATGTGCTGGGGGTATAGCTCAGAGGTTGAATGCCTCCAGGGTTCAGTCTCCAGTACTAAAGAAATGAGGGGGAAGGGTGGGAGGGACTCAGAAGAACACACACTCTTGAATCAGATTTGTATCCAAATCCTGGTTCTGCCCTAGTCATAAACTCAGGAAGGAACCTGAGTTCATTCTATGAACATCAGTTTCCTTTTCTTTTAAAATTGGCATATTCAGCCCTGCCTTGCATCTTAGGCAGGGAAATGTATGTAAGTGCAGCCTCCTTGGAGATCATAGAGGGCCTCCTGGCACATGTCATTCCTGGGACTACTGTGGCTCTAGGAACACTGGCCTGTGAAGATCTGAGAGGCTGGTCCAGATCTGGCATGAAGGAGGGTTGGGGTCAGCGCCATCAGCCACAGATGTGCTGGTCATGTGCCACCTGTGTGCTGTTCCTGGTAACAAAGTAAGTAGCTAAAGAATGTGGGTTTCTTATTCTATCTTTCCTTGACCTCCTCCTATCCAACCATCACTATTTCTTAATTCTCTCGTGAATCTCCTTTTTAATAGAGAAGATATATAGGATAAACTCCTTCACATAAGTTACTTCAACTGATATTTGATAAACACTTCTCAGTTTATAATATTTTTGCAGTAATGTGGGAGAGCTACTCACATTACCACAAGATGATTGTGAATAGTGTTTAATTCTCTTTGCCTACCTATTTTTTCCTTCTCATCTTCCATTATACTCAAAGCAGAAGAAGAGTTGTGAAGATCTGGATTCCTTAGGGTCTAGACTTGCATGGATGCATCCTGAATTCCTCTGAACCCAACATGGAAAGCAGGAATGGGTCCTTTTGGGAACATGGCCAAAGGCAAGGACCTATGCCTATGCACAGGAACTCTGGTTTTCTTATGAGATACTTTGACATAAATCTGTTGTTCACAGGGTAAGGCCTCCATTGTACTTGTTTCCAGTGACAAATCTAAGTAAAAACTAACCCATTTGAATAGTCATGTCGAGTCTCTCTTCTCTGGAGCTGGTGCAACCTCTGTACCCCACAGGAGAATTCTAATCTAGATAGTGTCAGATATTACTTTTTTAAAATTAAACTGCAGCCAGGCATCTTGGTGTACACCTGTAATCCCAGCACTTGGAAGGCTGAGAAAGGTGGTTCACAGGTTCAAACCCAGCCTCAGAAATTTAGCAAAACCTTCAGCAACCTAATGAGACCTTGTTTCAAAATAAAAAATAAAAATGGCTGGTAGTATAGCTTGAAGGTAGACTGTCCCTGGGTTTAATTCCCAGTACCAAAAAAATAAATAATTATTTATTTAATTCCCACATGAACTCTTACCTATAAATAGGAAATATACCTTGGCTAGCATGGAGGTGATAATATTAACACAGGCTTAAATTCCCTGTGTCACTGAATGTACCAGGCACTGTACCAAGGCCCACAATAAACTGTCACATTTAGTTTTTGCAAATATGTAAGATGAACTATTTGCCCCATATTTTAGATGAAGACCCCAAGAACCAAGGTCACAAAGCAAGTTAAGGCAGAACATTGATGTCAAATCAGAAAATCTAAGCCTTTGGTAGACCTATGAGATGACCTCTGGGGCCAGGCATGGGTATTAGAGGAGAGGGTTATAGCCAGGGAAACTCAGAGATGATCAAGAGCAGGGCAGAAGGAGACAGTGTCCACAATTTAGCAGTCAAAACTCAGGAGGTGTGCACCATATCCCTGGGTAATAAAGGACCAGGCACATGTGGCAAGAGAAAAGGCTGTGTCATCCCCGTCTATCTGTACCTGCTGATCATCCTCTCCTAGGAGGCATTCTTTTAATTGAACCCTAAATTCTGTAGGCAAGAGCTGTTTTTCCTAATTACTAGTTTAGAATTAAAAAAAAAAAAAAAGCATTGGTTGAGCCATACTTCAGAACCACTTAGTACTATGTTCACTACTGGGGGATTTAACTGAAACAGAAGATGTGATTCCCACTCTGAAGGTCACTCTGTGACCAGAGCAAGAAGGCTAAGATGTCATCTGATGAGTACTGTGCAGACAAAGCTCCTGCTCCTCATTAGCACTCCTTCCCCCAGTCTGGCCCTCCTTTAGGATCCACATGAGAGACCAGTAATTATTTACCCACCACGAACTGTTTAGGATGTACAATATGACTTTGTCTTTGGATCCATACAACTCAGAGCTTTCAAAGCTGAAACCAGTATGAATTCACTGGAGACAGCCAGGCATTTGTATACAGGAGGCCACGTGTGGCTTCTTGTCTGCAGGGGAGAGAAGATTTGGGGGAGCTCTTGGACAGCCTCAAGGCTTTGTTGGCTATTGAGTGTCTCTTTCAAAGCAACTTTGGGTGTGTTAACTATAAGCAAATGAGAAACATATGGATTAAATTTCCATTGTGATCACACATGGGGTTTGGAATGATAAAGAATTCAGGGTTTAAGGAGTCCAAAATACTTTGCAAGTAATTTAGAACATTGTATGCAACATTTAACTGCCTCCTTCCATCCCAAATTTGGGGACTGTTTGGTTGGGTGACAACTGCTTAGTACCCTCCCTGCCCACTCAAACTGCTAAGCCCAGGAGATATCTGTGGACAGCTTTCATATGTTGTTTTGCTCAGACTGAAAAAAGAGATTGAGTTTCTAGGAAGGGCAAACTTTTTATTGGAGGATTCTTATTCTTTTAGAAACCTCTAAAAAGAGAAGAAAACTTGGCAAGCCTTTGCTTTATTAACCATGTGCTATAGTTTATTGGACATGTTTTTTGTTTTTGTTTTTGTTTTTTTCTTGGTGCTGGGGCTCAAATACAGGACCACATATGTGTTAAGCACAGGATCTACCACTGAGTCACACCTCAGCCTTGGACATGTTTTATATTCTATTATTCCCAACTTCAGTGGGTATTGACGTGTTAATGAAATAGTAACTATGGCCCGCATTTGTCTAGTGATTTTCTTTACAAAACACACTGCACACATACTCCATATTAGTACACATTACATAAATATTTATAGATATATACACTTAGCACATAGTATGTTATGATAGTTTACATTATAGGAGTTACAAAGAGTTCAGGGAGGATGTAGGAAGGACCATTTTGCCCAGCATTGGGGTAGAAGTCAGGGTTTGAGGAAGGCAACCCTAGGGAGATAATATTGAGCCCACTATTAGAGGGACATGTAAGAATTGGGCAGAAAAAAGGTGAAATGTTGGGCCTTCTAGTCAGAGAGAGGATTATTTATGAGGACTAAGAAAAAGAAGTTGACAGACTTTGTTCAGTAAGTCCAGGGCCTAGACTCTGATGGACTTGGCACAATCGAGAAGGATAGGGGCAGAGGATTAGAAAATGTTAACATGTGTAATTAGGCCAGAGGAATAAGTGAAAAACAGATCAGAAAGTGTCTTACATGTCATGGGAGCTTTTATAGGATTTAAGTAAGGGGAATGATATAATCAGGTTTGTGTATTAGAAAGGTCATTATGCTGTAGGTAAGGAAGATGGATTCACTGAGCAGGGTTTGACGGGACATGTGGAGCATGATATTTGAGGCAGGGAAACCAGTTTAGTCCAATTTAATCACTGTTGCAATAATTCAAGCAAAACATGATGAGGGACTGGATTAATATAGTGGCAATGGGGAGAAATAGGAAGGCTTGTGTTTGACAAATAACTGACAGAACACAGTGACCTAAGAAAAATACATAGAAAATTGAATAGGTCAAGAATGGTACCCTGAGACAGGGACCCAGAATAAGAGGAGCCCTTGGAGGAGGGATGTCAAAGCTGCATATCCAGGTCAAATAGCCAGAGTGGAACTCAGGACCAAGGCCTAAGTTTGGGATAACAATGTTTTAACTGTCGTTGCACACCTGGGAGTGGATGAGCTGACCCCAGGAGATGCAGGGAGTAAGACTAACACACCAGAAGATCCAGGAGAGGAGGAAGAGCCTACCAAAGAGTCAGAGCTAAACATGGGTAGAGGCCGGGCCTGAGTCCAGGTCTTTGTCCAAGATTTCCACTGTCCCATAAAGGGGTAGAAGAAAGCCATCAGTTGTATACCATTTCTTGAAAGTATATTATATCCTAGGGTTTTTATCCACATTACGTGACTCAGGTCATAGATACAAGTCTGGTTGATGAGAGCATCCCCATGTACAGCCAAGGAAACTGAGTCTCAGAAAGACTCAAAATCTCACGAACAGTAAGTGAACTAACCAGAACTTCCTAGGACTGACTGGTTCTAAAACCTGCGCTCATATTACTTTACTGTGTTTACTGCCTTGAAGATAAGACATGGTTTTATCTTCTCTGGTTCCTAGGAGAGGCAGGCATGTTAATAACTCAGTTCAATGTGAGAAAGACAAAAAATAGAGGTGAATGCTGTGGGCCCCCATTCATAAACAGATTTCACTCTTTTTTGTTCTGCATAGTGATCTGAGAGTTGGCAGGAATGTGTATAAATGGTTTTTCTCTAGTAAGACGATAGCACAGTACATTTGGAAGAAGAGATGAGCCACCACGGAAATACCCAGTCCCACACATGCCTGCGGCTACCCTCTAAAAGCCCCAACCTGGCTGGAGACACTCAAAACAAAACCTTCTGTTCCCTCCTAGGACTTCTGGCGCCTGGAGCCTGCCTCCTGCCCCTGGCAGAGAGTTAGGCCAGGCCAGCCTAGGATGATGGGGTAGGGGCTGGCAGAGCAGCAGCAGCTGGAGCAGCTCCCTGCTCAGAGCTAGTCATCACTCCCAGAGAGCTTCTCTGGGCTTTGTCATGCAGAGAAACACAGCGAATGGGCGCCCAATGTTAGAAGCACTCAGCCAGTGGCATCCACTCATGACGCTAACTTAGGCACAGACACCAAGAGAGGCAGGAGCACACGGAAAGAGTCCTCTAATCCCAGTTTACCTTTTCTGATGCTGGGCAGTTTGCTTACCCTCTCTGTGCTTGTGTCTTTAGCTGTGCTGCAGGCTGAGTATATTTGATTCTACGTATTATCAGATCAACTCTAACTCAGAATGCACATCACTTACCACCTGAGTGGTCCCCCATCCCATCCTAAACTCCATCTTCCACTAGATTATAAACTTCAGGAGGACAAGGACTCTGTTGCTGCATGGCTCTGAAGCCCAGCTTGTCATATCTTTTCATGTTCAAAACAGTAGCTTGAAGTCAGCATGAATCTAACAAATATTTGTTGAATATTTATTTATTCAGCTAATGTAAGATGTGGTAGATGGTAGCCATTAAATACAACCCGTGAAGTTGACAGCCAAGAACCCCCCCCCCCATTACTCTTGGCCACAGGTCAGCATAGTGACAGGATAAATGGGGACTTGGAGAAGCCCCAAGAGACAGAGCAAGACAGTCCCACAAACTTCAGGCCACATGAGGGCACGGTCTGTGTTGAAATAGCTTGCTGGAGAGTTCTGATTGACCAGCTGGGATAAGATGACTTAACTTCATGAAACCTTAGAAAATCTCAAAGACAAAAGAGATGTTAAGCGTTTTTATCTAGTCCAATCTTCTTGTTTTATAGACAAGGGGAATAAGTTCTAGAGAGGGAAATAAATTGGTGGTTTGTAACTTGGATTCTGCAATTACTCCTCTTCTGTTTACCAGCCATTTGACCTCCTGCAGCACAGATTTCCTCATTTATGGAGTTAAGTGTAGTAACAAGACCTCTCTCACTGGGTCGCCATGAGTACTAAATGAACCATGTGTATAAAAAGCCTAGAAGAGTTTGTGGCAATGCTAAATGCACAATGACTGTTAGGGATTACTATTTATTGGTACTTCTTGTTATTGTTTAATCCTTTGTATTATTCACTGAGGCTTTTTCCCAGCCATAGCTTGTGTGTGTGTGTGTGTGTGTATGTGTGTGTGTGTGTGTGTGTGTGTGTGTGTAGTACTGGGGTACTGGGGATTGAACCCAGGGACATTCTACCCTATACCCACAGCCCTTTTTATTTTTTGTTCTGTCCAGCTGGGTTGCGGAGAGCCTCACTATGTTGCTAAGGCTGTCCTAAAACCTGTGATCCTCCTGTCTCTGCCCCCAAGTAGTGGGGTTACAGGTGTGTGCCACCACACTGGCTCTAACTACAGCTTTCTAAAAATTGAATTTTTGAGCCAGGGATAGTGGTGCATGCCTGTAATACCAGTACTTGGGAGGCTGAGACAGGAAGATTGCAGGTTCAAGACAGCAACACCCTGTTTCAAAATAAAAAGGGCTGGGGGTGTAGCTCAGAGATAGAATGTCCCTGGGTTCAATCCCCAGTACCAAAATTTAAAACTTTGAATTTTTGACAAGCACTAGGATCTGTGGATGCAAAATTATGCCTGTTCCTTAAATCATATGATCTTTTATTTAAAGAAAAATACAAAACTTAAAACTGAGCCTTCGTGAAATAAAATGCACATACAGCTTCATGATACTTAGCCCTTTCTGCCTGGGATGCTCTCCCCCTCTCTCTACCTAAGCTAACAGGTTCTTCTTGCTCAAAGTCCCACATCAGTGTGGCCACCTTTGAGGGGTGCTTCTGTTCTCCCAAGCAGTTGGCCACTCCTACCAAACTTCTCTCATACCTCATTAGAGCACTTGGCATGTTTTATTATAGTTTCTTTTATTTTATTTTAAATACTTTTATTGGTGCATTATAGTCTCACATTATAATGTAGTTCTTATTGATAGTGACTTACATGCACACAACACTTTATTGTAATTTCTTAAAATTTATACTCTGATTCCCTGTCACATTAGAGAACTCATTGTGATTCAGGGGCCATGCTGCCTCCTCCTCATCATCATTATTATTTTTGTTATATTATTATTTTTAACTATTTTGGCTTAGTATTTTAGGGCCGTGTTGGTCATCTTGGTGCCAGGCATATAGTCTGCAACCAAGTGTTTTGATTTTAGAGTTTTATATTTTTACTTATATCATACACAATTGAAGAGTATATCAAGTGTGTCAGTACAATTTAAACAATAATACTAAAATGAATAACCAACATACTTGCTACTCAGCCTAGGAAGGAAATATTGGTGTTACCTTTTAAGCGCGGTTTTGGAACCACACTATTCAATAAATATTAACCGATTTCTTATTGAATTTCACTTAGTGTTCTAGCTTTCTGAGGTAATTTTGATTTGGATTTGGACATGTCCCCTAATAAGTAAACCATGTGTGTTTTAGCATCTGAAAATATGATAAGCTTAATCTCTACATCATCATCTCCATCATAATTAAGTAGGGTGTTTAAAGTAAGACCAAAGGCAAATCTAAAGACCTCCTTATGTGGTTGGAGTTACTTCAGCCAGTCACCTGACTATCCCATCATATGGGCCTCAGTTCAAGGAAAGCTAATGTAAGCTAACTATTTGTGATAGCTCATTTAGTATTCACAGAAGTCTTCCAACATTCGTATCATTCCTCTCATGTTGGAACTGAGGGAACCAAGGATCAGAAAATCTACCTTGCATGAGATAACCTGTCTAGAATGTGGCAGAGGCAGGAGTAAAATCAAGATTTGTCTTTGTTCTGCCCCATGCTTTCTCTACTACTGTTCACAAGTATGTCGGGAAAACTTACCCAAAGTTTGGAGCTAAAATTGTGTAACTCACTGATCATCAAGACCAGAAAGTTTTGTTTCACTTGAGTGAATCTGTTTTGGCTTTTGGCCTTTGTTTTCTACCCTTCAAATATAGATGAAGGATTCAAAGAAGGATCAATAGCCTAAAAACAAGGCCAAAATTTGGCAGAAACAAATAGAAAACCTGTAGAGTATGCTGCCTAACTGCTTTGTTTTTATAACATTAGACATGTGTTATTTATCTCTCTCAGTTTCACTTTTGTACAATGGAAATAAAGACAACATCTTCCTTCATGATTGTGAAGGTTGAGCTAATGACTGTAATGCACTTAGAATAGGCCTGTACTAGGTACCCAGTAAGTCCTTGTTGCCAATAGCACCATTGTTGCTGGGAAGTCAGCATCCTGTAGAGACACCTGTCATGAATGTGGAGCAATGGGCTCCCTCTTTTGGGGTTACAGAGCAGCCTCCAGGCCAAGATAGCCATCAGCATGCAAGTAGCTTTCAAAAAATATTTACAAATATTTAGGTATCCTGCAACGGATTAATGAATTCATAAATATACAAATGTGCATTTTCTAACTATTACTTGTTCTCTCCAAAAGCCCAGGGCTCAGGGGTTATTGGAAGCACTCTTTGTTTCCTTACTTTACTCCAAATGTCTGATGAGAATCATGTGCTAAGCTAGATAAGTGAGCACAAACAGAAGTCAGCTCAAACCTGTCTGCCTGGACAGAACCAAGCAAAGCTGCTATCAGACATTGGTGAACTGCTGGGCCCCAACCATCTATTGAAGCCTGCAGCTGACCCAGTGATGTTCTTAAATTATGGGGCTGCGTGTGGGAGGCAGGGTGGGATGTAACTTCCTAAGCATTCTCTGGAGAACAAAAAGCATAGTAAGAAGTTTGAGGTCAACATGTGCTTCAGTTCAATCCTACCCAAGCTGTTTACTAGCTGTGTGACCATGGACAACTTTTACAAGTTCTCTGAGACTCATCTATTAAATGGGACTGAGAGTTCTGGAAGGAGGTACAGGGTAAAAGAAAAAGCTGATTTCATTTTGGTGGTGGATGGTGGTGGGTTCTAAATGGTTAAGAATTTGGACTCTCTTACTTAATGCAAAGAAGCTCTGGAATGCAGTGTAGGGCAGGAGTTTCTAGAGTTGATATGGGATAAAATTTTCACAAAGGCAGAGTGATGAGAACGATTACCAATTAATGTATGCTTCTTGTGGTGTGCAGGTACACTCTCTCTCCTGAGTAAATTTCACGTATATTAGATTTCACATCCTGATTCCCATATCACTTCCTGTTTGGGCCTTCCCTGACCCTATAATAGATTAGGTACCTCATCTTTGTGCTCACATAATATCATTTGCTTGCCTTCATTGGCTTATTGCAGTTTGCAGTTACAATTTGTGCGATGATTTAGTCAATGCTTGTCTTGGGGTAACTACTCGTTCCATTTTTGCTAGGACCAAGGAGTGCTTCAGGACACAGGACTTTCAGTACTAAAATTGGTAGAGTCCTGGCCAAACCTGAATGACTGTGCACTCTAGCATTCCTCTTGTCAGGATGGCATGATCCATTAGGGCAAGGATTGTGCTTTTTTTATTTTTTAACCATTATTTCCAGTTCTTGGCATACACCTGGATCATGGTGGGAAGTAAGGACACAGCTGCTGAGCCAGTAAAGAATGAATGAATATGTCAATGCAAGATAAACTCTCTTTTTTGTAGAAACCTTTCTTTTTCCCTCCAGGCGTGGTGGCACACGCTTGTAATCCCAGCATTTGGGAGGCTGAGACAGGAGGATCCAGGTTCGCGGCCAGCCTCAGCTACCTAGTGAGGCACTCTGCAACTTAGTGAGACCCTGTTTCAAAATAAAGAATAAAAAATAGGGCTGGGGATGTAGGTCAGAGGTAGAATGCCCCTGAGTTCAATACCCAGTACTACAACAAAAAAAGAAAAGAAACCTTTCTTTTTCTTTTTCCTTGAGGTTGTTCTTCCTATTTTAGGTGCTAAATGTTCCTTTTCTATAATTTGCCCTTATTTGACAAAATTTAAGTTCACTCCCTTCCCCCTGTGGGTTGAAAATTCCACTGATTTGAGAAATCACTAGTTTAATAAAAAATCAAAATAATTTACAACTAAATAAGGTATATCTCCATGCTAACATGCTAGACTATAAAGTTCATGAGAACAGAAATTATGGTTATTCAATTCAGTTTGATTTATCTGTAATGTCTAGAATAATAATAATCATATATAATAAGACTTGGATAAATATTTGTTCTATACATAAGTGAATAGATTTTCTATCCAGCCTCAAGACCTGGTAGAACCAACCTCGTGTACCTAATGATCTTTTCCTCCCTACCCTCTAGGAAACCTTTTCACAACCATAAATCTGACTTCAGCATGTACCATTCATTGCAGATAAATGAATACATGGCCCTGTACAGGCGCGCCCTCTCTCTCTCTCTCGCTCTCTTTCTCTCTCTCTCTTGCTCTCGCTCTCTCACTCTCTGTACTGAGGATGGACCCTAGGGATATTCTACTTCTGAGTTATATACCCCCACACGTGCTTTATATTTTATTTTGATGCAGGGTCTGAGGGCCTCACTAAGTTGCTGAGACAAGCCTCAAACCTGTGTCCCTGCTGTCTAAGCCTCCCAAGTACTGGGATCACAGGAATGTGCTAACAAACCCAGCAAGATTTCTTTTTTATTTTTTTCCCTGAGGATTGAACCCAAGGCTTTGTGCAAGCAAGCAAGTGCTGTACCACTGAGCTACATCCCCAGCTCTCCTGGCTTATCTCTTTACACACTATCTACACTCTTTAAAGGGATTGCCATGGTCTGCTCAATTTAAAAAAAAAGGGGGGGGGGGAGCACCTCTCTCATTCATTTACAGGACTTTGTTTAACAATGGCTGTTCTAGCCAGGCATGGTGGTGCGAGCTTGTAATCCCAGTACTTGGGAGGCTGAGACAGGAGGATCCCAGATTCATGGCTAACCTCAGCTACTTAGTGAGGCTCTCCACAACTTAGTGAGACCCTGTTTCCAAATAAAGTATAAAAATAGGGTTGGGGGTTCAATCCCCAGTACCACAAAAAAAAAAAAGAAAGAAAGAATGCCTGTTCTATTTCATCTAGCTAACGCTAACCTACTAGTCTTCCAAAGTTTGCTCAAAAGAGTCTCCTCTGTATGATTCCACTTGTCAAAAATAAAACCAGAACAAATAAAGGAATATGTCTATTGTTATACAAAAAGCACAGATTGTGATCAGCAAGACTTCTACTCAAGTGGTAAGACACATACCTTTTAGCAGTTACAATGCAGTTTATAATGCATAAAGGAGGAAGCACCTTAACCTCTTTCCTGATTAGCTATTATACATTAACTTTTTTTTTTTTAAAAGTAAAACAACTGTTTAAGCTGATTGCCCGTAGCCAACTGGTTTAATTTCACTGAATCATGCTGACAAGGATGTGAAGCCTACATTTTAGTTTCTTTCAGTCATTCTGACAAAGGCATAAAGTTTCCATTTTGTGCTTTGTCTGGCATATCAGGGAAGTTAGGATGGCATAAGTTTTGTCTACATAGTTATTGGTAGTTAGCCTTACAGTATTCACCTAGATGGTGGTCTCCATTTCTACTTTTCTTTAACGTGATCCTCAGCCCCTTACCCACTTCCTCCCCTTTAACAGTCCATGTCCTGTCTTTACCATCTCATGGAACATGCTGTAGTCTATTTGTCTGTGTATATGTATAGCTCCACACTGGATGGGAGCTTCTTAAAGGGAAGAGTTCTCATCCCCAGCACCAGAGGACATGCTATCTGGTGGCTAGTAAGTGATTGTGAAAGGAATGGATCCATTATCTATTGCCACAGAAATGTTACGTAGCAAACATGAAACCTTAGGAACATGTAAAAGTAGATGTGGCA
This sequence comes from Graphiurus murinus, assembly GCA_004027655.1. NCBI lineage: Eukaryota > Metazoa > Chordata > Mammalia > Rodentia > Gliridae > Graphiurus > Graphiurus murinus. The sequence continues at coordinate 106,582 of PVLC010001370.1, forward strand.
TTTTGCTCACAAGTCTATTGGTTGACTGGGTGATTTTCGGTGGTCTGGGAGAGTCAGTTGCTGAGCAATTAAGGGGATTTTCTGGTCTTTCCTGGGCTCTCTCATATATCTGGGACATCACCTGAGACAATTGGGCTGACTCAGCACTGTGGCACATGTCTTTTCCTCTTGGGCATGTCTCCTGGCCAAGCTAGAGGGGAAGGAGAAGGAATATAAACATGTGGCCCTCAGGAGACCTAGGCCTAGAAAATTGGCCCAGTGTTGCTTCTGTCTCCTTCTCCAGACAAAACAAGCCACCAGGCTGGCCCAGATTCAAAAGTTTGAAAAATGGACCCACCTCACAATGGGAAGAACTGCAATGTCTCATTGCAGAGATTGGAGAATGGAGATCAATTCTGTAGTCTTGGCCACAGAGAGGTAGCCAGCAAGGAAATACCTCGTTGGTTTCTTCACAGAATGATCACTTTTGCCACCTAAACACCTAAATTAATTTGTCAGAAAGGTTTCCAAAGATAAAGTCATGCCCTTCTTTGGGAGAGAATGACTTCCCCACCCAGAAGGCATTAGATTAAAACGATGAATTCCACAGCCATAGTAACAGGTGGGGAGAGGATACGGAGCTCTCTAACACTGAGGGTTCAATGTGTTCACGCACTTTGCTTCTTTTTTTACAGATCAGCAAGGACCCGGTGTTTGTACCAGGTGTCTGGGGGCCTTACTTCTCAGCCATGGTCCCTGGGTTCTGGCTAAATGAAGGTGGTCAGAGTGTTACTGGAAAATTGGTAAGTTGATACTTTCTCAGTAGGATCCTTAATGTTTTTATACCATGGACTCATCCATATTTATCACTTCTTCCATATTCCCAGTATTTGGAAAATTTGCAGACTTCTAAGTCAGAGTTAATGTTCTCTTAGTGCAAAGAATAACACGCAGTGCATGTGCCACCTGAGTTTACTAAAGGAAGAAATGTTGCCCTAGGCAGCATTGACTGTCCCTTCCCATCCAGTTCCCACCACAGCAATCCATTCTTCTCAGGGCAATGAGACTGATACTTTGCTTTATCAGAACAGCAATGTTACTCTCCAACCCAAATTCTTCAGAGGTTCTCCATAGCTCTTGATATAGTTCAGTCTGGGCACATCATATCCTTGGTGGTCTGTTCCCTCCAGTCTCCTCTGCCACTTACACTAGATTGCGAAGAACTCTTTCTACTCACAGCTTCTTTAGGGCCAATGCTATTTCATTCCTCTACCCCTCTGTATTTGCTTCTTTCCCTGCTTGCGGATTTCTTTATCACCTTGATGATTTTGTGTGTCCTTTAAGATGCATCTCCAATTCTTATCATACTGTTATTACTGGCTTACTAATCCATTTTTTCTAGAAAGCCATGAGCTCCTTAATGATATTTTTTTAATTTTATTATTTTTAATTTTCATTGGTGCATTGTAATTATACATCTTTGTTAGGTACAAGCTGGTAAAGGCATACATCTCTCATTTAACCCTTCCCTAGTTCCCACCCCGTTCCCTCGCCATCCCTCCTTCTCAAGTTCAGTTTAGTGATTGACTTTGATATGTTTGTGAAAGTGCATCATCTGAATTAGGGTGTCCCTGCCTCACCTTCAGTTAAACCATATTCTTTGCTCATCTAAGGTCTCTCCTTCTTCATCTAGAGTCCCTCTTATGACCCACTTTCTCCCTAGCTTCCACATATTAGGGAAAGCATATGATTTTTTACCTTTTGTGACTGACTAATCTCAATTAGCATAATGTTTCCAGTTCCATCCATTGTATCCAGCTCAGTCCTGGCTCACAGAAGATACTTAGTAGAAATTTGTTGAATTATTGAAGGTGTCTAACAGGGGAAACAGAAGATCCACAAAAGTAAAATGAGAACTATAACAGAGGTACAAAATTCACAGTTGGCATAAAGGTGGTTAGGAAACCTTTTGTATAGGAGAAGCATTTGCTGACTCTTAAAAGGTAAATAGAGATTAACAAGGCACAGAGGGGCAGGAAAGGTCTTCTAGATAGAAGAATTTTGCAAGGGAAGAAAACATGGAAGTGACAAATAATGAGGCATACTTGATGGTAATTGAAAGTAGTCTAGAATATAAATTTGAATGGCTTACAACAAAAGTTAGAGAGCAGGGCAGAGACCACATCTTAAGAAGTCCCTATAAAACATGCTAATGAATTGCACATCATCTAGTAGACCAAAGGGAACCAGTGAAAGGCTGTATGAGTAGGTGAGCATATTAAGCTCTAGCTGGCAGCCATAAGGGAAAAGGGCCAATGGAACATGACCAAAGGAAGGGAGACCAGTTTTATTAGATTAATCCCCAGATAAAAGCCAGGTGTGCTGGAATGAGGACCATGGAGATGATGACTAGGAATGAAGGTCAATAGATCAGCAGGGCTTCTGAGAGATTGGATGAGAAATACCAGAGAAAAGAGACCTAGGCCTGGTTACCCAATCCCTGTTTATTATGCTACATTGAAAATCTATTTATGGCCTAAGTCCCCTACCAGCTCTTCTAAATGTTCAGCCAAATTCAAAGTAGTCTGATCCAAAACTGGATACAGACGCAAATAACCATTAATTCTATCTCTTAGTGTATTTCTGTTTTACATCTAATGATCTCAAAAGCTTCCTCAAAGTAAGTGGAAGCATAGGTGGATGGATAGGTTCAAAGGGGATGGGTCCCTATTGTTATGCCAGCTATAGAAATGAATTCAATGAACCAAATGTCATTAGCCTCTGGTTTTAAGGTTAATACTCTGATAGAGAAGTAAGTATGAATTAATTAGTATCTGATTGATCTTAAAAAACCAGTGCTAGAAAAGTCAAGAAAGAATATATCATTATGCCCAAAGTATATTGGTACTGAAGCCTACTTTACATTTTATTTAAACTGTGTGTTTATGTAACTTTCAAGTTAAATATCCTTTCCCTTTCTGTGGCACATAAAGATATCAAAATATAGCCCCTTTCAATCCCACATCATAGTATAATCACCCTTAATGGACCTTGAACTCATAGATGACACAATCTGGAAGCTTTTTTTAACAAGGATAAAAATCCAGTAAACCAGTTCTGCATAGGATGCCTCATTCATGAGCCTCTCCTTCAACAGGTTTTCAGAGACTTAGTATGCAAATTGTACATCTGCATTAGTTGGAAATCTTTTCCTCAGCATTTGGCTCAAAGTTTGCTCTGGATATAAGCCATCTTCACATAATGTTATGACATATATTTGTGGACAAGAATTGCTTATTCTTATTTTATGAGGCTGAATTTTAATAAAAAAGTGACCTATTTTTTTTTTTGCCATTAGTATAGTATGTCACTATGATTTTTTATAGGAGTCGTGGGATTTGTTAGGGTTTATCCGCTCAATTAGCTTTTCATTGTAAACTAGTCAAGTTGCATTTGATCTATTCACAGGGCAAGGGCCTGGGGTATGAATGACCCATGGCTTAAAAAGAGTAAAGTCGTAACACATTTTGTCCCATTGTTCAAATGTGGAACACATATAAAAGTGTAAATGTAAGCTGGGCATGGTGGTGCATATTTGTAATCCCAGTACTTGGGAGGCTGAGATAGGAGGATCACAGGTTCCAGGACAGCCTCAGCAAGTAGTGAAACTCTCATCAACCTAGTGAGCCCTGTTTCCAAATGAGAAATAAAATCTGGCTGGGGGTGTAGCATGAAGGTAGAATGCCTCTGGGTTCAATCCCCAGTACCACACATACACAGACACACATACAAAAAAAGTGTAAATGTGATATAATTACATAATATATAATAATGTAATCCTACTATAACTACAATAATATTAATTATTATATATAAGCTCTAGATTATAATCCCAAACCTGTTTCGATGCACCTGTGTCAATTTTATTGAAGATTTCTTAGAATTGAAAACTTCAGACTTAGGGGGTTAAGAAATCTAAAGCTTGCATGGTGGGGCAAAATCTAAATCAAGGGCAAAGCAGATTTTCTAATAAAGTGCCAGTTCAACGATGACAAGCAAAGAGATAGAAGGAAGCTATAAAACATATATAAAATGAGAATAATGATAATAATAATAATTATAGCATATTGAGTATGTTTATCTGAACGGGATTTATATCCACAATCTTGTTAAACCTTGAGTGGCATTCACAATAATCACAATGTCTAGTGTTATTTTGAATACTTATTTCTCATTTTCAATTCCAAACATTTTCTTGTATTATATCATCTAATCCTCTCAAAACTCTGCTGAGATAGTAAAAGGAATCATCTGTATTTTATGGATGGACCACTAAACTCAAGGTAGCCAGCATGGGCCAGAGACACTTCTGTTCACTGCAATGGCCTCCCCATATTGTTCCTTGGCCACTGTCCTTCCCACACAATTTACTAACTCTGATTTATTTTCTTATGCAATTTGATCTCTGGTTTTAAAATATATTATCATCAGATAGGACTCCATAAGAGGAAGTTTTATCTTTTTTCCCTCTGTTTCATGTGCACATCTTCTCTAACAAGCCACATCCCAAAGCAGCTCCCACAGTAGTAGTACATTGTTCATACTATGACACTATCTACAGCAGGAGAGAAGGAAAAGGAAATGAGAGAAGAAAGGAAAAGGGAAGTAAGGGAAAAGATGAGAAAACAAAGATAAGCAAAGTAATATATAAGCTGTAGATTTGTTTTAAAAAAAGATTATTTCATTTTTCCAGTTGCAGAGTTCTATTATAAAGCAAATATTTTATTCTAAGTATGTGAATAGATTGGGACTCTTTTTAAAATCTTCATCTGGTTATCTTTAGGACGAAGAAAAAAAACTAAAATCTTTTCTGGCTCTGGAGTCCTCGTAGTTTCATTTGACTGAGAGTTAGACTCATTTTTAACTCATTTCACATCATGCATTTCACTGGCACTTCTTTCTTCTTTGAAAGGCACTCACTCCTTTTCCACGGATGACTGATTTTAGTTGTACCACCAAGCACCCATCAAGGACTGTCAATGCTTGCCAGTTTGTCAGAAAAAAATGTGCAAAAATCATTGCTTTTTGCCTAGACTTTTTCCATAGAATGCTAACCCCATGCACTCACTACATCCAGATGCTAAAGCCTGTTTCCAGCTGGACCTAGCTTATCCCCCTCCAACTGCTTTTCCTTGCCTTAATTGAACTCAGTGTAGTTCATAAGTCACCTGTGGTAGCACTGGCCTTTGGGGACAATTGGGTTGAAATGAGGGGTTACCTTGGAAATGTGTGAATCCAGGATTTGAATTTGGGTCACAAGGCAGCAAGTTGCTGTGTGCTCTTGGAAATTTGTGCATTGTGAGTATCTGTCTGCCTCTCCTTCATCTCTAAGGGTGCTCCATCTGAGGCTAGCCTCAGGAAGTCACCTGTGGAAGTCAGTCTGCTCTAAACAGGTTATGAATATCCGCAGTGTGCACAGTGCTGCACATGTTATGTAGGCTGCCATTTCACCTGGTCATTCATCAGCTATTCTAGCGTGTTATAGAGATTTCTAGATTAATTATACCAGTCAAGGCAAGAATGAGGTCATTCTAGTAGTTCATCAAATAAGAAAGTTGGGTTCAGAACTCATAATTTATTGTAGCACATAAACATAGATTGTACTATCCCTTCATCCAACTAGGAAGGTAGAGGCTAACATGTACTAAGTTCTTGTTGTGTGCCAAGTACTTTTAGGTCCAGTAGGATTCAGTATTTCATCTAATCATCATCTGCCACATGTGTATGCAGTCAATGTTATGTTAGTTCTACTTGTGAAAAAATAAGCTGAAAAGGGTGAGGTAATATGATCAAGAGCACACAGTTAGTTGTAAGTGGGAAAACCACAATATTTAAACCCAATTTAGCCACCAGAGGCCCCAGACCTTTTCAAAACCATACTAACTCTTAACTGTGTTTCAGAGTTTTATATGTGTTCTCCTATAGACTCTCCAGAGCAACTATTGTCAGTAGGGTGATATGCTTTTTAAGTATCCTGAAGCAAATACCGTTGGCAGGCTTTGTAGGGCCATGAGAGGAATATGTATGTGTGTCAGTACTGATGAAATCTATTTGTAGATTTAGGTGTGTCTCTGGCATTTTACATTAACTAACTGGAATGACTTCATGGATACACAGACCAACTCTGTAAAAACAAACGTCTCCCTGTTCCCTCCTCCTACCTTGGCTTTCACTATATTTTTTGTATACCCACCTTAGATTCCTGCACAGCTTCCTAATTGACTTCTTGCCTCTAATCTTTTTCTCCTCTAATCCCTCTCTTGCACTGTAGCTAAAGCAGTCTTTCTAAAACAGATACAACCCTTGCACTCTTGACAGCTCTTCAGTTGTCTACAGAATAAAGTCTATCTCTTTAAAGTGAATTGATTTATATAGCCTGTATTTATTGAGTATGTAGTAGGTTTAAGGTACTGAGTAGGAAAATTTGAATGAGTAAAAGTGTCTCTTTTGTTCCTCTTTCTCCCAAACCTATACCCTTCGCAACAGATAATGCAAATAAATACATTTAATTTTATGGTATAAGTTATTGGTCAGGTTACAATTTTAAATAGTATGACCAGGATAGGCCTCATTGAAGTGACACCTAAGAAAAGAATGAAGATAAAGAATTTAGCCATTTGAAAGCCTGGCAGAATTATTTATCAGTTCCAGGGGAAATTCTCTGCAAATGCTCTGAGGAGATTGCTTGCCTAGGGCATTACAGGAATAGCAAAGAAGTCACACTGGTAGAGTGAACCAATGTGAGAAGTACAGAGAATAAGTTCAGAGAGGTAAAAGGGGCCCATACTATTGGCCACTGCAAGAATTTTAGCTTTTGCTGTGAGTTAAATGGGAAGCCTCTGGAGAATAATGAGCAAAGGGATGATATAATATGATTTGGGTTTTTAAGGGATCTTTCTAACTGTTACCTGCTATGCTGAGAATTGGCTGTGGAGTAAACATGGAGGTATAGAATCACAGAGAACAGAAAGATGTTATTGCAATAAGCTTGCCAAGATAAGGATGCTGGCAGTGGAGCTGCTAAAGAGTGGTCAAGATTTGGAAGCACTTTGAAAGTAGAGCCAACAGGCTTTTTTGATGGATTGGATGTGAAGTGTGCAGAAGAGAGAGGTCAGGGTTTTGGAGGATACCACTGCTGTCAATGGAGAAAATGGATTAGATGTCAGGGAGACAGGGAGAAGGAGTCCAGAGTTACTCCCAGTTTTCTGACTACAGTAACTGATGCTCTCCCAAAACTAATCCTGCGTTATTTGTCTTCATCTTGGTTAAGAGCAGTCATTTATTTATTTTTTTTATCAAAGCCCAAACTTTAGGATTAATTTTTGACTCTTTCTTTCTCCTCTCTCTCTACATCCAATCTATCAGTAAGTCCTATGGGTTCCACTACCAGAATACATCACCAGTCCGCCTCCCAGTTGGCCAAACCATCATTATGTCTATCTTTGTCTACATAACATGGATTTTAGAACACACCATGTAGTTGAGTCTTGGTTTTCTCTCCACTATCATAATTTTTCTGATTTTCACTTGGGAGTGTTTAGATTCTTTAGATTTAATATAAAGATCCATATGATTGGACTGAGGTCTTCCTGGCTTGTTCATGGGCACTTCCTTGCTATGCCCTAACATGTCCTTTACCCAGACAGAGAGAAAGGAGAGAACACACACACACACACACACACACACACACACACACACACACACACGCTCTGATATCTCTTCCTTTTCTTATAAAGACAGTAGTTCTGTTAGATTAAGGCCCCACTGTTGCAACCCCATTTAACCTAAATTACCTCCCTAAAGACCTCAGTCTCATTGGAGATTGGGACATCAATGTTTTAATTTTGTGTGAACAATACAGTTTACATATTTTAAAGAAATTCTGAGAACTAAAATATAATATTTTGTACTTATCTACATAATGACCTGTTTGATTACTTTTTATTTAAAATTTAAGTTTCTATCTGGTATCTTTTCCCTTCAAATTAAAGAACTTGCTGTAGCCTTTCTTATAGTACAGACCAACTAGAAAAAGACATTCTTTCTCTTTTAGTTCAATATATTTCTTTTGCATTCTATCTTGAAAGATGTTTTTGTTCAATATAGATTCATGGTTGGCAGTTTATTCCCTCTTTAACATCTAAAGATGTAAATATTTTATATTATGGCAATATTATGTATTTCTTGTAAGTTGGCCGCCACTTTTATCATTCTTCCCCTTTGTGTAATGTGGCAGTTTTCTCTGGTAGCTCTAAAGACTTTTCCTTTTCTTTCTTTCTTTTTTTTTTTTCTTTTCTTTTGCAGTACTGGGGATTGAACTCAGGGGCATTCTACCTCCAAGCTATACGCAGTGTCTCACTAAGTTGCAGTGTGCCTCACTAGGTAGCTGAGGCTGGCCAAGAACCTGAATCCTCCATCTCAACCTCCCAAATGCTGGGACTACACGCATGTGCCACAAAGCCTGGTTTAAAGACTTTTTCTTAATCTTCAGTTTTGATTATAATATGCAGAAATGTGGTGTTCTTTGGACCTGTGCTTTTTGAATTTGTAAGTTGGTATCTTTCATCAAGTTTAGGAAATTTGGGGCATCTGAATACCTTTCCTGTCTTGTTTGCTCTCTTCAATGCTACTGTGACTCCAATTACACATATTTGGGACCTTTAGCTCTTGTATAATAGGACCCGACAGGCTCAATGAGTTTTTTTTTTCTTTCAGTATATATTCTCATTTATATTCTCTCTTTATTTTCTTCTCTCTCCCTGTCTCTTGCTCCTACTCTATTTTTAAGTTCATGACTTTTTTGCCTGTTCTCTCCAATTACCTGTTAGGCCCACCTGTTATATATCTCAGATATTATATTTATCTGAGCATTTCTATTTAATAGTTTATTTCCATGCTATCTCCTGTATATCTGTCAATAAAGAATACTTTCTTCTCCACCCTTGAGCACTGTTAAACTACTTACTTTAAAATCCTTGTCTTCTCATTCCCATATATGTATCATCTCAGGTTCCATGTCCATTAAATGGCTTTCCTTTTAAGTGTGGATTTATATATTCCTATTTCTCTATATGACAATAATTTGGAGTCATATTGCGGACATTGTAATTGATATATTGTAAAAATCCTGGATCATTTTATTCCTTTGAAGAGTATCAATTTTCTTGGTTTAGCAGATAGTTTATTTGGCTGAACTCTAAGTTTTTTTTTTCTCCTGTGATGGGTACCTATTGAAATCTCTGTTGAGTTCTTTTAGCTTTACCTGGGTACTTATGGTGTTCCTATGCCCATGTAGGTCAGAGATCATCCAAAAGATTGGGGCAATATTTATATACAAAGTGTTTGACTCTCTGTCTATGCCTCTCTCCTTCCTACTGTCTCCCACTCCAAACTTAACTTTCTAGCTACTGTGCTTGCTTGAACTCAGACTTCTCATTTCATAACTAGGAAGACCTTTATTTCTTTCTGAGTATTATCTGTTGTTAATTAGTTGTTAGCCAATTAGTATTAGCTCTGATTGGGGCTACCCTCAGGCAAAAATCTGTAGAACATGTGCAGTCCCATTTTTTCCTTCTGTCTAGCTAGACCTCTCTAGTTTCTATAAGATTTTGGTCACTTTCTCATGTCTTCAGACAACTATTTGCTATATGTTGATCAAAACTTATGATAACTATCTGTGGGAGAATTGAAATGATATGAGCTATTCAGCCAGTATTAGACATAGATCTCCTGAAAGATCATTTTAAGCAAATAGAATTACTTTATTCCTTTGATTGAAACCCTTCTGTATCTTTCCATTGTCCTTACAATAGAATGTGAAGTCTTTACCATGACTTACTTGATTTGCCCATTTCTTTCCTCTTTGTCCTCATTTTATTATACAATTTTCCTCTTTTCAAGCCTCAGTGGACTCCCACCAAGTCCTAGGACATATGAAATTCTTTCCTTCTACAGAGTCTTTGCATCTTTTATCCTTTTGCTTGGAAATTGTTGGTTCCTATTCCTTTTCATGGTTTAACTTAGGTCGCATCTTCAGAAAGCTCTTTCCTGAACAATCAGTGTCCTTATTACAGTAACCTGTTTATTTTCTTCAAAATACTAGGCACCCTCTCTTATTGTATTTATTATAATTATATTTATTTTTTAATATCTCTATCTTTCAAGAGATATAATATACACAGGACAGAGATTAAGTCTAAATAAATTACTGCTGAATTCCCTGTACTTACTTACCATGTCTGGAATGGAATAGATGTTCAATTAACATTTGTTGACTCCATAAGGAACACTTCCACTCTCGATTATATTTGAATATTGGCACACCCATTTTCCCTTTGTAGGTAGAACTTTGTGAGAGCAATGACTTTTGACATTTGTTTTTGCATCCTTAGTTTTTAGAATGATGCCTAGTAACTGTATATCACATGCTACTTCCATAAATAAGTGAAATAATGAACAAACTAAAAATATACAAAGATGCCAACTTTGGTGGTGAATGAAACTGACAACACTAGCTATGCATTCAATCAGAATCTATCCATTTGTAAGTGAAGATGTTTCATGTAAAGCTAACTTTCAAGTTGTAAAAAATTGTTTACATTGTCTTTCAAGAGTATTTGTTATTCTTAGAGACTGCTCAGTGTTGAAATCCACAATCCTTTCCAGGAGCATAAATGAAATCTAGACTGTGCTTTCCTTTTTCATTAGCTTTTCATGAGAATTCCATGTTGAAAAAAGTAGGCAAATGTTGTTAGCTTCCAGATCAGAAGACATAATAAGTAAAGAGTTAAAATAGCTCAGGTTTCAAAAGAGTAGTATTACAGGTTAATGTAAATAGGGAAAAAAGCAGTTGTGAAGGATAGTGAATAGTTTTATAAGCCTAATCATTTCTTTGCCAGCAAAGCAAAGAACAACCTTAAGACTAATACATAAACCTGATTTAATAGGAAAGAAAACCCATAATGCAAAAGATAGCTTTGTTTTAGCTAAGTGCCCATAAAATTTAAGGTATTTAAAATGAATTCTAGGGTTGCATTCAGTATGTATATTTTCTTTCTTTCTTTCTTTTTTTTTTTTTGCTTGGGAAATCTTTGTCAACAATGTTGGTATCTCAGACAATGCAGTCCTCTTTTGCTGTTTGTCATATTAATTAATTATGTGGGGTTTTTTTGTTTGTTTTTTACAGTACTAGGGATTGAACTCAGGGGCATTCTACCTCCAAGCTATACCCCCAGCCCTATTTTTTATTCTTTATTTTGAAACAGGGTCTCACTAAGTTGTGGAGTGCCTCACTAGGTAGCTGAGGCTGGCCAAGAACCCGTATCCTCAGGTCTCAGCCTCCCAAATGCTGGGATTACAAGCGTGCGCCACCACGCCTGACTTGTGTTTTGTTTTAAAAGGTTAGAGATGATCTTGCCCAAGGTCATGCTATAAGCCAGGCCTATACTCAGGTCTCAGGACTCCTTGTCCTGTGCTCTCTCTGCCATAGTAAGGGTCAGAAACTCAAATGCCTAATGAAGTCAGAGGACAGTGTAAATGAGTGAACAGACTGAGCCAAGAAATAGTTCTGCAGAGAAGTTTCTCTTGTATCTCACAGTACTTTGTAGCCCCGTTCCTTCCTTAGAAGGATGGGCACAGAGAATACGACTCAGGTGTAAGTAAAACATTAGTGTAATAGTGATGATAAACTGGTAAAAATCTGGTGTCCACCATTGGGGAGCAAAAGGGGGTGGTGGAACCTTTCACAACTGTAGAGTACAGCCTATCAAGGGGACCAGCTGCCATTCAGCTCCAGCCAACTGTTGTTGTGGGGGAAATATGGGTGGTCCTGTGTTTTACACTCTTAAGTTCTTCAAGAGAAGCTGGAATCTGGACTTTACGGGAAATCTCCCAACTTAAAGATATTGGCTCTATGTCTATGTATGTGTGTTGCTGGGGATTGAACTCAGGGGCATTCTATTTCCAAGCTACACTCCCAGTCCTATTTTATTTTTTATTTTGAAACAGGGTCTTGCTAAGTTGCTGAGTCTGTCCTCCAACCTGCAATCCTCCTGTCTCAGTCTCCCAAGTACTGAGATTACAGGCATGTACCACCACACTCAACCTGGCTCATTTTTAAAACATTATATATGCTAAATAAAACCCACCTGTGGGCCAGGTGCCATTCTGCACTATGCAGTCGAGATCTGTATAGCACTGTTGTTTCTCCCGTCTTGCCGTCTGTACAACCTCAAGAAAGCTACTTAACCTCTCAGAGCCTTATTTCCTGCAACTGCAAAATGAGGATATAAAATTTGCTACATTTGTTCCAAATGTAGATGCCACCTTTATGAAGAAGGATCTAAAACTCCAGGTTGTCTACTGTAAGGTGACTTTTCCATCTGGATTAGACCTTAAAACTAGCCTGCAGCAGACCTGCCTCTTGCCATCTCAAGCTCCCTTCCTATCCTAGTGGTGTTTAGCCTTTTCCTCCTACTTTCCATCTGTCTGCTTTTAAGGCTGAAATCTGAGAAGATGGCAGAAACAAGAACATAGAGTTAAACTAGTTCTGTCTGTATATTTCTGAGGCAACCACTTGGCAAAGACAGGCGCTGTTGTGAATCCAGTTATCTCATTGGGAAATAAATACTGCTGGTGGAACACCACGTCCTTCTATACAGTGCAAAATGCATTAGAGAGTAGAACATAAGTTCTAAGGTCAGCCCTAGGAACAGATACTTCCAGACTGTTGAAAGGACTACTCAGTGATTTGACAAGTTGGCTCATTCTTTGTTAATCAGCAGAGGGCTCTACCACCAGATGCAATGGAAAGCAAAAACTGCAGCTGACTGTTTGGGATTCTCTTCACCACACCATTTTCACTCTTTTGGTGGTTCTCCCTTCTTTTTCATAATCATTGTTATGAACTGAAAGCCACCCATATAACAGGCACTCACCATAACCTTCCCTGCAAAGCAAATTTTATATCCTCATTTTGCAGTTGCAGGAAATAAGGCTCTGAGAGGTTAAGTAGCTTTCTTGAGGTTGTACAGACGGCAAATATTGACCACAAATTTGAATTTGGGTCTCTTTTACAAAGCCTGTTTTTTTCCATGTCTTAAGATGCAGGCTTTTGCCAGGTGTAGAGCGCATGCCTATAATCCCAGTACTTGGGATGCTGAAACAGGAGGATCTCAGGTTTAAGGCCAACCTCAGCAATTTAATGAGGCCCTCAGAAACTTAGCAACACTGTTTTAAAATAAAAAAGGCTGGAGGTGTAGCTAAGAGGTAGAATGCCTTCTGTTCAATCCAATACCAAAAAAAAAAAAAGATGATGATGTAAGCTTTCTTATTATTCTGATATAGATGGTGAGGATAACAGAGCAAGAGACAATGGTCATTGAAAAGCTAGTTTGTTACTCTTAATTCTCTGGAAGAGAGGGCACCCCCACACCCTGTGGGGCTACACAAGGAAGTGCCGGGGGTTAGTCAAGAGGCAGAGGGAGGGAGGGACATTCGTGGGCCAATATATTCTGGCATTCATAGAAAGGAATAGGCAGGGTAGAGGAAGCAGGCTCTGTATTGTTTGGTGACCTTGAATAATTTCAGTAGGCTCTTGGAGTGAAGGGCTGTCAGTGGATGTCTGCTGTCTGGTGTGATTAGAGCAGAAAAATGGCCCTGAGTGGGAAAGCCCCACAGAGGCAGGAGGTGGGCTCTGGATTAATTAGCATGCCTGTGAAAAAGGCTATTGCCAGTGGCCCTAAGAGAGGCAACCTCTCCAGCATCAGGAAGGCCTCAGGTGTCAAAGCATCAAGGAGAGAACATGAAAAGGCAGAGTTTATATAACCACATTTCCTTTTCTTAGACCCCAAATCCAAAGTTACCTAAGTCTGGTTTTCTTAGATTCTATAACTGGTCAATCACTAAGCTTGTTTTATCTTGTTCAAAATGTGTCTTGCTTGCCGGGCGTGGTGGAACATGCCTGTAGTCCCAATACTTGGGAGGCTGAGACAGGAGGATTGCAGATTGAAGACCAGCTACTTTTGGCATTTCGTAGACACACTTTACTTCGTAAAAATCACATTTTACCAATAGGCCAACAGGTAAAGAAGGTGACCAAAGTTCAAAGCAGTGACTTGCTCAAGGCCACAGTGAGAACCAGAGCTAGAGTCCCAGCCTGACTCCTGTGGCTCCAGGACAAACTTTCTTCCTCTTTACCCAGCCTTGTTTCTCAGGCAGCATGCTCAAAGAGCCCATCTCCATGAAGCCAAGCAGCCTGTCTGTTCATATTTTGAATGAAAATAAGTCCACAGAATGGTTGTTTTAGAGTCCTAGAGACTCAAGTAAACATTGAGAAATATACAGATTAGGTTCAGGGACTCCAGCACAGTGGTGGCTGTGTCTTAGCAAGCAGAGTAAAGCCTAGGGGAACATTTATGTCCCCAGTGCATATGGCATGCTGTTTTGTTTAGAACACCAATGGGATTAGGAATTAAATCTTAGACAATGGATTTCAGATGAGAAGGTAGTATCTGCAGACCTCAAACATTTCTGTCCTTGGAGAGCTACTCTGGTTTCCCCTGTGACAACTTTCCAGTCAAGGGAGTTTCTCTTGACAGCTCGGGGCACCACAATTTTTTTTCTGAACTGGGACTCCTCTATCATATTCTCCCACTCTTCCCCTCCATCATAGTTCCTCCATAAGTAAGCCTCAGTGAGTAAGTAACTCAAGATTTCATATGCCCTGGGGTGACAGCCTGAATTAGTAGGGGGGAATGATGGGATCCAGAGACAGCATTTTTAACAGCCAGACCCCCTACCATTTAACTGAAGTTACCTTCCTTCCTCATTCCTTGCACTTGGGGCCGATACTACCTGCTGCTACCAGTTCAGCCTTGGGAGTATCATTTCCTGCTCCTCTTCTCTCTCAATTTCTTTGCTTTATAAATCTAAGAGGTTGTCACTAGGTTAAGCAAAGCTAGATTTCTTAAAGAGCTGAGATACTTTTACTGAAATAGCATTTTAATGTTCTTAGAATCTCTATGGACAAAAAGTTTTAACAAACAGACATTTTTATATATCCTTTGTAGCTTAAACATGGTTTAGAGGAGCTATAAAACTGACCCTCCCTCTTGTCTTTTAGATAGACCACATGGTGCAGGGCCATGCTGCCTTCCCTGAACTGCAAGCCAAAGCCAAAGCCAGGTAATTGCTTGCTAGCTCGCTCGCTTGCGCTCTCTCTCTCTCTCTCTCTCTCTCTCTCTCTCTCTCTCTCTCTCTCTCTCTCTCCTTCCCTCCCTCCCCCCTCTCCCTTCCCCTCTCCCTCTCTCTCTCCCTCCCCCTCTCCCTCTTCCTCTCCCTCCCTCCCCTTCTCCCTCCCTGTCTCCCTCTCCCTCTGTCTCCTTCCCTGGGTCCCTACTACAGCTTTTCTTGTGGGATACATGGGTGGCATTCACTTTGGATTGAACATTCCATGATTTTCAGATCATAGGACAATGAAAATGCCTGACAGGACTTGGTTATAAGATAGTCATCTAGATGGTCTAGAACACTCATGTATTAATTTTTAGAATGATCTAGGACAATTCTGATAACCTAAAGATCCCCCAAGAATAAGCCTAGAGGCTCTGCGTGAGAAACTCTGATGAAGATGAAGGTGCCTGGATTTTGGAGTTGAAACTTCTAGGGTTCTCATCCCAGCTCTGTTCCTTACCAGAAATCTGGCCTTCCACAGGTTATTCAACCTGCTTAAGTTTATCTTTTCATCTGTAAAACTGGAACTAGTAATTGGCATGGAGTGATTTATGGAATATATTGAGTAAAACTGAATGCAAAGTAATGTTTACAAAATACTCTGTCAAGAGGAGGTATAAGAAAATAAATGTATCTATTCCTCTCTGCAAAAGAAATGCAGGGAGATTAAATCATAAACTAGAGATTAATTACCTGTAGAGGATAGGTAGGAATGTGAATGGAAACAAGATGGTAAGAGGGAACAGTGCTTCTTTGCGTATACTTTTTTTATATAACTTTTAAAACCATGGAGATGTTTCTTATAAAATTAACAATAGATAGATAAATAGACAGACAGATAAACAGACCAGCCAGGATATGTGTCTATGAGATGGACAAAAAGAAATACAAATAGTATGAAATGAACCTACTGTATTACAAATGAATAACATAACCACACAAAAGGAGATTGGGGAAAGAAAAGAACTAACCCAAGTAAACTTGGGAAAGAATTCTGATAGTATCCTGAATAGTTAAAAATGAAATACGTGTACATAAACAGTGTTCTCTTTATCAATTTTACTGTTCACAAGTGTATGCATTAGCCATTCTGAAAACCCTTTCTGCATATACTATAATTGAGCAAATAAATAGGTATGTGGTAGCTTATGAGAGTCAGATTTCTGACAAATAACGAAAGGGCAAGGTTAGAATAAAGTGTATGATTCTAGATGGAAACCAGCAGTATCAGTATCAACTTGTGACATGTGTGTATGTGCATGTGTACATGTGCATGTGTGTATAGATATAAATAGAGATAAATATAGCTATGTGTACGCATGTGTGGGTAGACATGCATCTATTCCCTAGCTCTCTCTGCTGAGAAGCAACAGCACCATAGTGCCTGCGTGCACTTGGCATCAGATCTTGATTTCTAAATACCATTATCCTGCTTCTGCAACAAAATAACCAGGACTCCTTAGAAAGATGTTGATGCCTGGGCTGGAACATGGACTGGGGAAATATTTGAACATCTTATGGTGTCAAAAAGTAAGGAATTCTACCTAGTGAGGCACTCTGCAACTAAGTGAGACTCGGTTTCAAAATAAAGAATAAAAAAATATATAGGACTGGGGGTGTAGCTCAGAGGTAGAATGCCCCTGAGTTCAATCCCTAGTACCGCAAAAAAAAAAAAAAAAAAAAAAAAGTAAGGAATTTCTCAAAACAGAATTTTCAAAGTACACAGGAGCCAGCTTTTACAATCTCTTAATGGCCTGGCTGGGGACAATTTTATTAACAAAATAAATAATGACAGAATTAAATAACTCTACAAGTTAAAACTGATATAAGTAAATAACTGAAGAAATACATAAATGAGTAAGGACAGGTTCTCCCTGACCATGAGGAGGAGAGTAGACTAAAATCTGAAAAATGTTCTTATTATGCAAATGATGTAGTAATAATTGTTGCAGGCAAGAATCAACCAGTGGCTAAAAAAATTGAGTAAAATTATGATATGAGGCTGGGCATGATGGTACATACATGTAATCCCAGTACTTGGAAGGCTGAGACAGGAGGATCACAGGTTCAAGGCCAGCCTCAGAAACTGAGACCCTTAGCAACTTAGCAAAACCTTATTTCAAAATGAACAATAAAATAGGGCTAGAGGTATAGCTCAGAGGTAGAATTTCCCTGGGTTCAGTCCCCAGTAATACACACACACACACACACACACACACACACACACACACACACACACACGCTATATGAGAAGCAGGATATTTGCATAATCCCAAAGGATCTTACTAAAAATAGTCACTTCACAGTGGAGAAATCTGGCAGGCAACACCTTCCTCAAATGATATAGTTGACAATAACAGCAATGAGATAGATATGCTGATATCATAAACCTGCTTGTATGATATAGGGTGTATGCAGCAATGAGATATGCTGATATAATGTCTACTTGTATGATGTATGTCCTGAGAAGTACACAAAATCATGTCTGTGATGTTCTTACCTAATATGTGTACCCTCAATGTAAACTCAAGAGAATGTCAGACAAATCCACACTGAAGGACCATCTACAAAATTGTTACCCAATATGCCTCAAAAGAAGATTATGAAACTTTAATACTGAAGAACTGCCCCAGCTTGGAGGAGACTAAAGATATGCTACAATTAAAAATACCTCATGATTATTATTAGATCCTGGGCCAGAAAAAGGACATTTGTTGCAGGAAACTGTCAAAATTCAAATATCAGTAACTTAGTTACTAGTACTTTTTTTAATCTTTTTTTTTATTATTTTTAAAAATGTTTTATAATAATTGGTGCATTGTAATCATACATCTTTGTTAGGTACAAGCTGATAAAGGCATCTCTCATTTAACCCTTCCCCAAATCCCACCCCACTCCCTCGCCTTCCCTCCTTCTCAAGTTCAGTTTAGTGATTGACCTTGATATATTTGTGAAAGTACATCATGTGCTTTAGGGTGTCCCCCCATCCCCCACCCCCATTGTCCATCCTCTTCGGTTGTCAACTTCTTTGCTTTGCTTATCAAGGGTTTCTCCTTTTTCATCTGGAGACCCTCTTATGCCTCATCTTCTCCCTAGCATCCGCATATTAGGGAGAACATATGCTTTTTTGCTCTTTGTGACTGACTAATCTCACTTAACATAATGTTTTCCAGTTGCATCCATGTCCCTGCAAATAACATTATTTTGTTCTTCTTTATGGCTGAGTAAAGTTCCATTGTTTACATATCCCATAGTTTTATAATCCATCTGTTGATGGACATCTTGGCTGCTTCCATAGTTTGGCTATTGTGAATTGTGCAGCTATAAACATAGATACACATGTGCCGGTCTTATAGTTTGGTTTCCATTCTTTTGGGTAGATACCCAGAAGTGGTATTGCTGGATCATATGGTAGGTTCATTCTCATTCGTCTGAGGATCCTCCACACTGTTTTCCAAAGTGGTCGCACTAATTTGCAATCCCACCAACAATGTATTAGGGTTCCCACTTCTCCACACACTCACCAGCATTTGTTGTTGTTTGTGTTTTTTATAATTGCCATTCTGACTGGAGTTAGGTGAAACCTCAAGGTAGTTTTGATTTGTTGTTATTTACATTCATTTCCTAGAAGATGAGTAAAAGGGAACTCTCATCTATTATATTTGCAACTTTGGTGTAAATCTAAAATTATTGTGAAACTATTAAGAAATAAATGAATGTCATGATAATTGTGCTAGTTGTTAGATTTATTAAAGAAAATTAAAATATTTTATAATTGAAACAGAAATTTCACGTAAGAAGTATATGTCGAGAGGTGAGAGTCTAGGATGGCAGATGATATCAGACTCTAGAGCCAAATAGCCTCTGTCTCAGCTGCACCCCTTACTCTCTGTGTGGCCCGGGACAGTTTACTTAACCTCTCTGTGACTTAGTGCCTCACTCTAGAGGGAAATAATAATAAACACCTTATATGTTTATTCAGAAAAGTAAATGAATTAGAATACTAGTTGTCATGTAGTGATAAAGTGTCAAGCTGTAATAGATACTCAGTAACAGTGGTGATGATAGACATTATTGTTGGGGTTGTTGTAGTTACTTGTGTTAGACATTTCCACTCCACCCAGTGGTCTTGTGTTCTAATAGGGGAGTCACACCTGCAGAGGATGCTGTACTAGAGTACAGGCAGTGTGCTCTCAGGGTGTAGAAAACGAAATACTGATCCTGACAAATTGTCTAAGAGAAGCCCCACAAGCTTTCTTCTCTAAGAGTCTCTAATTTCAATGCCATGACCACTGAGAAGGCTTACTCCATGCCCCCTCATCAGCTGACACTTGAGTTGGTTTAGAGATGGCATAACCTAGAACAGGGATTTCTAACTTCACTTCATCAGTGAACCCCTTGAAATTGTGCACCAATATCGGTTATTACATACTTGTGCATGGATTTTTGTGAAGGGAAGCCATAACTTTCATCACATTCTTGAAGGGATCCATCATTTATAAATCACTAGCCCAAAGAAAAGAGCTATAGATTTGGAGTTTGGATATCTGGTTTTAAATCCAAGCTCAAATGTGTATCACTATGGGACAATATTGGAAGACAAGCCCAAGACACCTCTGAGAATTTATTTTGAGTTTAGTGAGGTAAAGTATTTGATAAATCTTTGTAAACTGAATTATGATAATGATGATCTCAGCTACTTCTGTTACTGCTACTAATGGTAATAAAAGAGGAGGAAGTGTGGTGGTGGTATTAGGGCTAAGCAGCAGATGTCAGTCATCCATGATCCCCCTACGATTCTGTGCAAAATGCAAAGGAATAGCAAGAGCACAGGACTGGGAATTGAGATTTTGGTTTTTGTACCAGTTCTGCCATGGACATCTCAATGATTCAGTTTCTACACTCATGAAATCACAATGATACTGCCCTGATTAACTCATTTTGCAAGTATTATTAGGATGATAGCAGATCACAGGAATGTCAATTTATGAAAATGTAAAGGGGTAGTTAGACTTTGTAATGAAACACAACTTTCTTCTATGGATGAACCTCAATTGAGTGACTTGTATTAAAAATAGAAAAGAAGGAAGAAGTTATGGATTAGCATGCAAACTCAGAGAAACAGCAGCATATGGTAGTCCAGAAGCAGCAGTTCACAGAATTCAGCCTTGGAGTCAGAACTGGATTTAAATGCTAACTCTTCACAGCTCCTTCCCTGCATTTCTCCTTCTCTTTAGGGCTAAATTTCTGAAAGCATTGCTTATAGTCTTGTTCTCTAGTTTCTCACTTCCTACTCCTTCTTTGCCTACTCCACCTTGAATTGTGTCACCATCAGACCCCTGAAACATTTGATGCTGAGGTCATTGATGGCCTGTGCTTTGTTCAGTCCATAGGATGTTTTACAGACCCCTTTGTTGAGTTCTCAGCAGCCTACGGCACACCAATAATCACCTCTCTCTCTCTCTCTCTCTCTCTCTCTCTCTCTCTCTCTCTCTCTCTCTCTCTCTCTCTCTTTCTCTTTCCAGATTATTACCCTCTCCCAGTGTTCTTCCTATGCCTCTGACTCCTCCTTTTCAAACTCCTGGTTCTTTTTTTGACTATCAGCATCAAAGTTCCTCACAGCTAAGTTCCTAGATGTCTATATCTCTTACAGGGTGATTCCCAACTATGCTTTTGACTTTGGTTTTTTCTATATTTTGATGGCTCTCAAATTTTATCTCCAGTTTAGATATTTATTAATTAACTATTAGTTCTTGTCTACCTTCCTTCTTTTGTCTTGTAAAGGAAAGTACATCTGTATCACATCAGATCTATTAATATAGTGCTCTAGCCCCTATGACTCATTATGCTTCAGGTCTTAGACTGCAATAGGCATAGTTGTTGTTAACATGAAGTTGGCTGTTTGAAAAAGTGGCCAAATCCCTTGGAATCAGGAACCAATCAGTGCCTCTTTGCTATGAGTTAATGCTTTCTAAACATATCAATGCAGATCACCTCTATCTCAGAGCTTAATATCAGCAAATCCTGTTTGAAACTGTGGAAACAAATGTTGATAAACAGATTGAGCATTTTATCCTTATGATTTACCATAATCCTTTTAGGGCCCATCTCTGAATAGAAATGTTCTGTGAGCTTATAAATTAAGTAAACAATAACTAGATGCGCCAATACATGTAACTGGCACCCGGTCTCTCTTACATGGTGTCAAATATCCAGATAATTCACTGCATGGCCAGAGATTATTTTATATTGCTTATAACTTCAACTCTTTCCTCTTTAGGTTATTTTTCTTATAGATCCTTAACTACCAATGTCTCAGAATGAAGTTCTGGTGACCTCAGGAGATCTTTGAGGAGATATTGTTGGCATAATCTGTATGAACTAGGTTCAAGAATGGCAGCAAAGCCAAGGTCAAAATCTAGTTCCTCAACTGGGTGTGGTAGCGTATGCCTGTAATCCTAGTACTTGGGGGACTGAGACAGGAGGACTATAGGTTCGAGGCCAGCCTCAGCAACTTATCAAGGTCCCTCAGCAACTTAGAGAAACGCTGTGTCAAAATAAAAGATAAAATAGGGCTAGGGATGCAGTTTGTAGGTAGAATGCTTCTATGGTTAATCTCCAGTATCCCCCCAACCTTAAAAAAAAAAAAAAAATCCAGATCCTCTGACTATCTCATCTGATAACTGTCTTATGAGCATTTATGATACAAGAGTGAACAAAGCAGAGGTCTTTGCTTTCATAGAAAGCATTGTGTACATATGCTTTGTATAGATGTGCATGTACATATATATATACACATCTATAGCCCAAGATGATAAATGCTTCAAATAATAAATGGAGATGAAGAAGGAGTAACCCATGGGGGTGGGTGATAAGTGGAGCTATTTCAGGTGGGGAAGCTGTTCTTGCTTAGATGACACTTGAGCAGGACTGTGAGTGAAAGGAAGGAACAAGACATGATTCTATGGGGAGGCCTCTCCTACCAGAAGGAACGGCAAGTCCTAAGGGCTTGCCCTAGAAGCCAGCTTGGCAGGCTCAGGGAACTTTGTAAAGGCCACTGGCTGGACCAAAGTGGGAGGATGGGGAAATCAGATGAGGGCTGGAAATTAACCAGGGCCCACACCATGCAGGTATTATAGATAACTCATAGGACCCTGGATTTTATTCAGGGTTTCAGTTTGTTGGGTTTTGTTTTTGGTTTTGGTGCTGGAGATTGAACCCAAGGCCTGGTGCATGCTAAGCATGCACTAATCTGAACTGCAATCTGAACTACACCTCCAGCAAGGCTGTAGTTTTTGAGCAAGGAAGAGAGATACAATGAAGATTTGCCTTTGAAAAGAATTGCTTTTGCTGCTCTGTGAAGAATAAGCTGGAACATTGGTGAGAAGGTAAGGTCAGAAGGGAAGCAGGGAAAAATAAGGCCTCTGGGCATCCCTCAGGAAGTTCAGTCTGTTGAAGAAAAAGAACAAACAGAAAGGGCAGTCTGTTCTGTGTTTCTTATGCAGAGTTCACTGTAATTAGTCATCACCTCATCCTAAGTCCATTGGTCCTTTAGAATTGTTATTTACTAACTCACATTTTTTTCTCATCGTATCTCTCCATATTCCTTTGAAGACAACTTATATTCCTGATTTTTAGTTGTTGTTTTTTTTGATACTGGGAAGGTGGAGGATTGAACCTAGGGCCATCCAACCTCTGAGCTACACCCCCAGCTCTTTTTATGTATTTATTTTTTTTTATTTTGAAACAGGGACGTACTAAGTTGCTGAGGGTCTTGCTTAAATTTCTAAGGCTGTCCTTGGACCTGTGATCTCCCTGTCTCAGCCTCCTAAGTACTGGTGTTATAGGCCTGTGCCCCCATGTCTGGCTTATGACTCTTTTCTTGATCTGATTTATTTGCAGTGTGTCTGAATGAGTGTTTCACATATATCTCATTTCTCCATGTGGAGATGAGGGTTATTGGGAACACTCAAACTTCACTTCTAAATATTATTCTCCCTTTCCACTGGGCTCTTGTGTTCTCAGATCTCCCCTCCCCTTGGCTTTTATGACTTTTCAAACCTCATTCCCTCAGTTCAGCAACTGGAGGCATCATCTATCACCAAGCACTTGTGCATCCTCCCCTGAGCTGGAGCAGTCTTAGAACCAGCAAGACGGTATCAACACTTTTCAGGGCTCAGAGTGTGCAGGCATAATCAGTAAATTCTTGATGTCTCTCAGATCGAAAGTGTTTCTTAAACATAAATAAGCTAGGTACTAGAATACCTTTCTTTGGCTTCTATTTTGCATGCAAATAAAACAAAGTACTCAGGACATGGGGTCCTCTCAAGAAAAGCAAAGGCTGTGCTGATTTGGGAAGTAACTCCTCCATTTTCTACTTCTTAACTGGTTACCTTCAGCCCAAAATAAGGCCAGTCACGTGGGCAGGAAAGGAGAGAGCTCACAAGAGGCTTGCTCCTTGCCCCTGCCACCTATGCTATAAATACCAGCATGCCTGGAGGTTTTGCACATGTGACTCCTGAGATCCCCCTTTGGCAGCCCAGCACTTCAGGGAGACACACAGGTGCCTGTGACATATAAACACTTTAGTTATAGAGGCAGCCTGATGTCTAAGTCCAGTTGAGTTGCTGTAACAAAATACCATAGACTAGGTAGCTTATTAACACAGAAATATACTTCTCATGGTTCTGAAGGCTGGGAAGTGTTCATAGAATGACACCTTCTCACAGTGTCCTCACATCGCGGAGGAGCAAACAAGCTGTGTTAGGCCTTTTTTTTTTTTTTTTTTAAATAAGGGCACTAATCCCACAGAAGGCCCTGCTGACAAAAGGCCCTGATTCCTAATACTATCACCCTAAGGGTTAAAATTTCAACATCTCAATTTTGTGTGGACATGACCACTCAGACCGTAGCCCCTGAATATAATGATCTTTTCAGACAGCTTTTTAAGAGTTTCCTTGAATATACTAATTTTGCCCATAAATCATAAAAATGGCTTATTATTCCATGTAAGATACATATCCATCCATGTGCACTTCAGTAACTAGGTGTTGAACACTTGGTAGGGTGAAGGATTCAGCTCTTCCTCGAAGGAGCTCAGTTGCAGAGATGGCTTGTGGCACCTTATGCTTGGACTTTCCAGTAATCCTCATTCCCTCAACTAGAATTAAGTGAGATAGAGAAAATGCCATCCAGTCATTTGATAAATATTATAGAGTTGTACTCTGTGCCAAGTTTTCTGCTAACCCCTGAATACATACTGGTAACAGACTGCCTGCATGTCACAGAAAGTCCAGGGAAGTTATAGGCAGTTAAGTTAAGGAACCCATAAATAAGTTTACAATGACCATGTGTGGTAAGAAACTAACAGGGTACAATGATAGAGTATCAGAGAACATGTCAGATAAGGTGCTCATGCAAGCCCTGGCTAATTGAGGGACAATTGACATTGGAGAGATAGAAAGGAAATAACTATCAAGTGCAGAAGGAAAGAACATTCCAGGCAAGGGGTTTGACATCTGCAAAAGTCTTGAAGAGAAAGCTGAGGAATTGATATTAGGCCACAGACTCTCCTGTGCAAGGTGAGGTTGGAGGTAAGGCAGGGTCTGGATCATCCAGGGCCATATAAGCCAAGGTGAGGGATGGATTCTATCCAAAGGAAGTGGTTAACCACTGCTAGATTATAAGCAGAGAAATAAAGTGTTCAGCTCACAGCAGAAACTCTCCTTATTCCTAAACCAGAAGCAGGAATGTTACTACCTGACCCCCAATACAGGTGATTAGGGCAGGTGGCAGTTCACTGCTGGGTGTGCAAAGATACCAAGATGAATCCTCCTCTCCTCTCGTGAGGCCAAGTTGCAGAGGGAAGGTAAGGAGCTGAGAAGGCTCCGCACAGGTGGCTATGGGAACACGGGCAATGAAATGCCTCAGGAGAATATCAAAGATGAGTCTGAGCCAGGCATGGCAGCACATGCCTGTAATCCCAGTACATGAGAGCCTGAGACAGGAGGATCAAAGGTTCAAGGCCAGCCTCAGCAACATAGGGAGACCTTGTTTCAAAATAAAAATAAAAGGGCTGGAGTGTAGCACAGAGGTAGAACACTCCTGGGTTGATCCCCAGTGCCAATAAAAAAAATAAGATTAGTCTGGACTGATAAAGAAAGTAAAGAAGGTAAGGAAAGGGATGCTAGGGGAGGGGAAGCAAATAGGCAAGCATTTAGAGGTTGAGATTGTGTATGATGAGCTCAGAAAGTAATGTAGTGTGGTTGAAGCACGAAGTGTGCAGGGGCACAGTGTGGGAGGGGTGGAGGATGCATTTGAAAGGCAGAGAGAGCTAGCCAATGAAGAGAATCTTGTGCCAGAAAGGAAGTTTGTCCTTTGTCCTGAGACAATGGGGAGGAGCCCCTACAGAGTTTTATGTCCTTATCCCCTGCCTACATACTTCATCTGAATCCCATGAGAGAGTAATTGGCAGGGGATAAGGACATGTACTTTGAAGTCCTCAGCACTAGGTGGTAACTGGGGCTATGTTTAGCCAAGTAAACATAAAGTATAAAAGCGTAAGAAAAGGCAAAAGACAGGTCTCTGGAAGACTTCAAATATATGGAATAAAGCTAGCTGGAGTGGGGGTAGAAAAATCAAAAGAGCTGTTTTCTAGGAATAAAAGGGAGAGAGAAAAAGAAGAAGAGGTCACGTGGTGTAAAATGCAGAAAACATTCTGTTGGTGTCACAGTGGGATGAGTTTCAATGGAATGGAGATGGCAGAATGCAATGGCACTGGGCTAGGGAGGAAGGAATGGAGACTGATGACAGTGAGAAGCTTCTTTTCTAGGACTTTCTTTTACTCCTAGAAAGGGTACAGATGTCTTTTGTCAAACCATTCTGATTTGGGGTTTGAGAATATGGTCACCATATTTCTAGACAGTCTATGAATCCAAAGGAATAAATGATTTATGGAAAGGGAGAACAGAGGAGATATTCCAAGGATGCTGCCTACATTTAAGGTCAGAAGCAATATAATAAAAAGAAAATAAATCTCACCTGGATCTTTGTTTTTTGTTTTTGTTTGTTTGGGTTTTTGGTGTTTGTTTGGTTTATTGTTGGATTTTGTTTGTTTGTTTTTAAAGCTAAAAAAAAAGTTTCCTGTGATGGCAAAGAGAGGGAACGATGTGTCAATCATCTATCATTTTACAGTGTCCAAGGCTCTGTATTATGTATTTGGTTGTTTGCTTGTTTTTGTGCTTCTGGTGCTCAAACCCAGGGCTCTGTATTTAGTCTTCCTAGCAGCCTCTCAGAGAGTATTCACCCCAGTTGAAAAGAGTAGATTGACTCCCAGAGGTTTAGTGTGCCTGCTCACCCAGCTGGTACGTGACTAAGTCACATTGTGATTGTCCAAACTATATTTTCTTCATCATGCCCAATGGGACACGGGTAGAAAGAACTTCTCCTTCTGAGCCTAGAGTTCACTAGAGGGAGGGAGAACAATTCAATTGGAATCACAGTGACTATGTGATTCCCTAATTGGAAGAGGACAAACTGCCATTTGAGAAGGAATTGATAAAACATACAAAATGAAACAAAGTCAGAACCAAAAAAAAGGCATCATGCAAGGTTAAAATTATGTGAATAATGATGTGCATTAGTATTTTAATGTCTTCCAAGTGCATTTCATTTTG
This sequence comes from Graphiurus murinus, assembly GCA_004027655.1. Classification (NCBI taxonomy): domain Eukaryota; kingdom Metazoa; phylum Chordata; class Mammalia; order Rodentia; family Gliridae; genus Graphiurus; species Graphiurus murinus. The sequence continues at coordinate 133,527 of PVLC010001370.1, forward strand.
AGTGATATACTCAGATAGCACACATGGTAAGTTATAATTGAAAAAACATGTAGGGGAATGGCTGAATCCAGAGAATAAACACACAGCTGCGAGGAGGTTAGGAGTCAAAGGGGTAACCATGTGCCCCATCCCCCAGGGATCTCATTAGTGCGTGAGTGTCCATATATGTAGAGGCTAAATGAATCTCACTGTTTGCAAAGACTCACAGTAAATGAGACAATGACTAATCAATAGTAATTAGGACTATAGGTTCTTATTGACCCAGATGTCTGAAACCAAATGCCCTGCTCTGAGATTCCTTGAGAGACAGAATGAAAAGATTTATAGACATGACCTTCTTAAAAAAAAAAAATCCCTTTCCTCTAAAAGCAGTGATGCTATTCTGAAGTGGAAAGTGGCTAGACTTACTACATACTCTTGGCTTCTGGCTAGAAAGGATGTTCTTGAGGCTTCTGTTGTGAATGTGGATCCTGTCAGATCAGGAGCAGTGAGAGCTGGGAAGTAGAAAACCAGGATGTGATCATATTATGCCCCCATATTCAGAATATTATTATTATTATTTGCATATTCATATATTCAGGCCTGCCTACCATGGAGGGCTCAGAGGAACATTCTACAACAAGATTCGAGAATGGGGCTTTGGCAGATAACTTTAGCCTAAGATACAGAAAGCACTTGGCTTCAGAATCTCACTGAGAAAGGTTTCATCTAGACTTGGGTTTGCCTCTCCTCCTCTCTGTAGAGGAATGTTGTAACGACTCCCTCCATGAGCCGTGGTGGAAAGCCTAGTGCAGACTCAAAGCCTATAGTGCCCCATGGGGGTCATGTTTGTTCCGGGAAGATCTTGTTCTTATAAATATGATCAGATGCAGAAAGTTTTACAGATGGGTGTGAGGTGTGACAGCCAGAAGCAAAGAGACTTCAGTAGGTAGAGCTGCCTCTGCCCCCACCCAGTACAGATTATGCATACTCATTCCCGTATTTCTGCACACTCACTTGTGCACATACAGAGCAGTTTTGCTTTTCTACAGTTTTATATAATGTTTCCATATGAAATTTGTATTTAATAATAGTTTTCTACTGATGAAGAGGGAAAAAACAGAGTTTGGAATCTATTGCTATGCTTCTGTATTTGTTGTTTCCTAATACTTCATTGAGAAAGCTTGCAGGAACTTCATGGGATCACAAAACAGAACTAGCAATCATTGAGATGTACTTCTAAAACATTTTTAAAATGCAAATAATAAAATGGTCTGAGGTACCTTAGATATTAACCTCCCTCGAACATTGATTTCCTATACTCTTCCTGCCATTATTTAAGCCATGTTTTTTACCTTTAATACTGTAGTTCCAAGGACACCAGAAAAATCATTGACTCAGAACTTTGGAAGGCAGCCTGTAGAGAGGACAAGACCAACCAACTTTAATCTTTGTGTCATGTGAGGATTTAACCCAGTGAGATTGTTATTGTTATGCTTATTTTATGAATCGAGGACACTGGAGTTCCTAGAGACTAAATCATACTACCCAACAAGGACAAATAGAACCAAGATCTAAACCTGTAACTGACTTGAATCCACTTCTCACCTGAAGGTGTGAAGCATGAGGGAGTTGGTGTGAGTCTTCCATTCTACATGGGAAGAAACTAAGGGATTCATACAAAGTCACTTCGTGAGCTACAGTTGGAAATAAGATTTCTCCCTCCTGATCCTAACTGCATTCATGGCATTCAATCACTTCTAGCAAGTTCCTATATTAAGTCCAGGAACATGTATTCGTCTCCATTTGTCATATCATCATTATTACTCCAATTACAAAGACTGATTTTAATAAATCTTTTACATATGTACCATATTGTACAGTTTACAGAATATCCTATCTTTGCATACATAGTCTTCTTTGATCTTCACAATAACCCTATGAGGTAAGTTGGATAGGGATTGTGATGTCTGATTTTACAGATGAGAAGAGGGCGTTTCTGAGGAGTTGCATATAACTTTCTCATGGTTACACACCTCCAGGAGTAAAACCATGCCTAGATCTGGTTTTCCAACTCCAAACCCTTTCACTTTCAACCAGGACATGTTACCCTTTCTTACTGAAAGTCCAGTGTGATTTGAGAGGGCCGAAGGCTAGTTTCTCTAAGGGTAGTTTCTTTGTTGAATGTTGAAAGAGGGAGCCTGTTCACTTTCCTGGGCTGATATGGAAGTACAAATGGTTTCTTTCTACAGAACAATTTGCTCTCCGACCCTACCCCCCTTTTAAAAACAAAATTCATTTCTCTTCCAGATGCCAGAGTGTGTATGCATATTTGAACAGTCACCTGGATCTGATTAAGAAGGCTCAGCCTGTGGGTTTCCTCACTGTTGATTTACATGTTTGGCCAGATTTCCATGGCAACCGGTCTCCCCTCGCAGATCTGACACTAAAGGGCATGGTAAGTAACAGCCCGTCCTTGCACAAAGGTGAAGGCAGGCCAAAGGGCTACAGAATTTGGAAGAATCAAAGTGAGGAGAAAGAGGAAAAATAACAAAACAGGCCAATGGCACACTGGCTCCTTACAGATGCATTGCTGTTGTGAAGGCCATGGCTACTCCCAGGGATGATCTGCTGAAAGTTCTCATTGTTTCTGAGCCAACCTTGAGCACATTCAAAGTGGTATTTCTACGTGCAACTGCCACTGCCTCTTTGTCCCACAGAGTGCCTTAAAGTTGTTCCTATGTAATTTTTGTATTTACATCGGTTTGGAAGTCATGTTTTCCATCTCTGTCTCCAGGCCACTTGATAAATCAGTGGTAAATATTACCACCCATGGTCTTGTTTGCCACAGCTTCACATTGCCTTGGTTCCAAATCAGGACTATTTAGAGTCTTCCAATGTGTTTAGAATTTCATTTTAAACTTCAGTAAAAATAAGTACAAGTAATACCTTATGTTGGAGAAAAAAAGTAAGCTCTTAGTGACCTTGAAGTTCACTTCCAGTGATGGGATTCTGGACCCTGCTGGAGAACCCAGAATGAACTTGATGGGCAAGCTCACAACCACCTAAGCAGAGATATAACATCTTGGCAGTCAGGTGATATCAGTAGCTGGGAGCAATCTGGCCATGGAGAGTCTTGTTTGAGGATGGATGAAGCAGGTTAAATCTAGAAAAGCAGAGATAAATTTCATTTCAAAGGGCCAGGTAAGAGGCCATGAATGCCTGCAGGGCACAGTGGCTTGCTTATGCCTGTAATCCCAACACTTGGGAAGCTGAGACAGGAGGATCACAGGTTCAAGGCCAGCCTTGGCCACTTAGCAAGACCCTGAAAAACTTAGTGAGACCCTATTTCAAAATAAAAAAATAAAAAACGCTGAGGGTATAGCTCAGAGATGGAAAGCCCCTAGGTTCAATTCCCAGTGCCACAAAAAATATTATTTTAAAAATAAAGCCATGAATGCCAAATCCAGGAAGCCAATAAGTTTAGAAGTAGAATGTAAGGAAAATTAATATGGAAAGTCAGAGTGAAGGCTTTAGCAATATAAGCCACATGAACAAGGGGAACCAGATGGCGGATCAGGCCTCTGGCTTCAAAAACTTCAAGACTATACTATGGGTTTATGATTAGTTTTATTATTGAGATTGTTTTAAATATTTTTATGATGCCAACAGGAAGATCTGAACTTTATCTTCATTACTTAGTTGGCATAATCAACTGCAAATAAAAGGAAGTCATGGTGAAGAGAAAAATGGTAATAGCTAAAGTCATATCTGTCTGGAGTCTACAAAGCATTCCTGTGAAATAAATAATGAACTGGCTTTCTTACCTGGCTTGTAGAAGCAGAAGAGGAATATTCAGAGAGGGCCATGTAGCAATAGGCTCAGATAGCAAGCCTTAATTTCACATAACCAGCTCCATGTGCAAGGAGAGGGAAGGGGAAGGACATATTTCATACAGATACAAGGATGAATGTCTTAATTAAAGACAAATATCTGAAGCCAAAACAAACACTTGAAATCTTAAAGTTAAAAAGCTTGACTAGCACACTAAGATGTGTTGTAAGATTCACTTTGAATCTCATTACAATGTATAGCTACAATGCATCAATTAAAAAAACAAGTGGCTATGTATTAAGATGAATTCAAAACAGAGCAGAATTTCACAGTAAAGTGATCCTGGCTCTAGCATGACACTGACCTTCCCTTGCCAACATCTATTATACCCAGCCACAATACCCAGCATGTCAGGCACCATCTCTCCCAGTGGCTTTTGTATGTCTCTTAAAACCAAGCCCGACACTCAGTGAGGCCTAAAAATTGCTATCATCTAATAAATTTGACCCAAATGCAGAAATGTAATTCCAAAGTAGTCACTGGAGTGTTTCGAGGAAGGCTATCTCATTAAAATCAGTAGGTCCATACCAATTAGGATATATGCCCAATTATATGTAAAAATTTTGGCTATGTACTTTTTAAAGAAATTTTAATGTTTAAAAAACATGTCATATGTCACCTGATGTTTCTTTGCAGTGGCTCCTCTTTATAACTATCCTTGGGTGAGGCTCACAATGTAATAGTTGTCATTTCACTAGGTTGCATCACAACATTGGAAAAAGAAGATGACCTAGATAGGAGAGAAGGGAGGCAATTCTGATCTAAAAACTTTGCTCACAATCTCTTTCAGTTCAGTTTTGAATAACATCAAAATAACCCTCATGAAATTCTTCTATGATATTATATCCTTTTACCAGAATCTGCAATGTTATTACAAATTATATGCTGGAACCTACCATGTTATTGCATGTTATATCTTTCTGCCAGTCCTATCTTCAACACTCATTCAGTAAATTGAGTTTCTATTGTTTGCCAAGCACTGCTGCAGATACAGTAAGGTATAATAATTCCTACATTCATAGAGCAGGTTTTAAAAAGGTAGGGAGAAGTACTTGATAAAATGCTGAGAGCAACTAGAATTGTAAGTATAATCCTAGTATGGCAAGACATATACAGTTTCTTCTTTGGGCTCCTGAATCATTTCCCTGGGCACATAGTAAGTGTTTGATATGTTCTTAGTGATACTTTATAGGCAACATGGAAACAATAAAAAGGCCGTGTAAGTATTTAGTACTAATAATGTCCAAGTAAATTAAAGTAAGCTCCCACTTTATTATACTCAGGAATATCTTTGTTCATCAAATACATGCAGACTTTATTATAGTTGGTCAGAGATGTAAGAGTAAATAGATACAATTTCAGCCCTCAAGGATGCTCCTATCTTTGGAAGTCAGACAGAACAAACAGGCAATGGGAAGATGAGACCAAGCTCCAGGTGACACTCCTTGTCCAAGCTATATGCATGGAAGAGGATTATGCACCCTGGTCTCAGTGTTTAGGAAAGACTTCAGACAAGATGGGCTTTGCAAAATGCATCAAAGACTGTAAAAGAGGAGAAAAGGAGTCCCAACAGACAGATCATGCATGGTTAGCACGGAGCTATACTCCTTGGCCTTGTGCTTCTCCTCTTTTCAACTACAAACCTCTTGCTCAGCCTTCCATTTCCTCCTAAGCCTGGTCTTTGGATTTAAGTTCTGGTCTCTTCTTGGTAATAGTTTTAGTTTCCTTCCCAATATCACTGACTCATATTTCAGTAAGGAGATTTCTCAAAAGACTAGGAGTGGAACTACCATATGACCCAGCTATTCCACTTATTATTATCCTTCCAAAAGAATTAAAGTCAGAATACTATAGTGACACATGCATACCCACAGCAGCATAGTTCACAATAGCCAACCTATGGAACCAACCTAGGTGTTCATTAATGAATGGATAAAGAAAATGTGGTTTATACAGACAATGAAGTTTTACTCAGCCATAAAGAAGAACCAAATCATCTAATTTGCAGGAAAATAGATAGAAATGGAGAGCAGCATGCTAAGTAAAATCAGCCAGACTCAGCAAATGGAAACTAGAAAGAAAAGAAAAAAAGGGAAGAAAAGGCCTTTGTCAAAATTAGTAGAGAGACCAGTAGAGTAATGGAAGGAGATTAAGGGAGGGAGAAGGAAGGAGAGGTACAGGGGAGGAAGCCGACTAAAGTGTGTGTGTGTGTGTGTGTGTGTGTGTGTGTGTGTGTGTGTGTGTAAGAGAGAGAGAGAGAGAGAGGACGCTCTCAAAATAAGATTGTTCTTATTTTGAACAAGTGGAGCTAGGATGGGTTTTACCACTGTAAAGAAGTAGAGAGCTCAGGTTTTGACATTGGACTTGTATTTACATCTTTACTTGAAAATGTGCCCCTGTGTGACATTTGCAGGTTAGCTCTGTGAGGCCCATCTGCTCAACAGTAAAGCAGGAATGGCTCAGGCTTCTTTATAGGGTCATTGCCAAACAGAAGGTATTGGGCCAGTGACAGGGATCTGTAGTTCCTGCTTGTTGACCCCTTCTCCAACGTTTACAAGATACCAGCAGGGGTCTAACTATCACCTTTGAACTTTGAGCAGAAAACTGTGAGCACTACCTTAGCCTCCAGTTGACTGAACATATCAGCCACCAAGGTCATCAGCTACAAATGCAGGTAGGAGCTGCAGATCCCTTGGTGCATCACAGGAGGCACATTTCATACAGGTCTGGATGTTGATCTTCTCTGTACTTAGGTCCCTGGGCTCTAGTTTCTTCTCCAACAAAATGGGAAAGTCGAATCTGGTGAATGTTGCAAGACAGCTAGTGTTGTAGTAATTTTGAAAGTATATATAACCAGTTTTTAGACACAAATTAGTATGACTTTATTTTTGTGGTGGTAGTTTTTTCATTTGTTTAAATTCTTTCCTGAAACACCCAAAGAAGTAAATTACCCTAGGGACATATTAGGTCATGAAAACACACCACACCATATTCAACATTGGTCAAAACATATTTTCTATGATTTGTTTCGTAAGTATTGTGCTACCTGGCACAGAAAGTTATCTTCTGGGTCTCTGAAGAGCTGGGATTTTAACATCAGGCCATATACTGAATGCTGGAGAGGTCGAGTGCTGCCTCAAGGACTCTTTTGAGCAAGCACAGAGCAAGGGTGCCTGTGGGGAACTGAGAGAGAGTTGGGAAAGAGCATTAGAAGATCTAAGTCCATTCCCAGGGGACCATATTCCAGGCAGAGATGGGCCTCGCTAAACAGATTCAGACATGGACGGAGTCACCAACTCCTCTGAGTATTTGTGAAAGTTCAGGAGAGGTCAGAGGTTATATCCCTGTGCCTTCTTCTGATAGGGAGGTTGGTGATCGAGCTGGAAGCTCAGGAGCTAACTGGAGTGGCTTTCTTGCAATGTGTTTATAAGCCTTAGACAGGTGCACTCTTCAACATGAGTTTGCTAATACTTTTGTTGTTACTTAACGCTATTTTATTTAGGATTTTTGTTTGTTTGTTTTGTGTGTATGATACTAGGGATTGAACCCAGGAGCATTCTGCCCCTCAGCTCCCCCAGCCCTATATTATTTTATTTTTTTAAATTTTGAAACAAGTTCTCACTAAGTTGTAGAGGGCCTCGCTAAGTTGCTAAGGCTGGCCACCAACCTGCGATCCTCCCAGCCTCCCAGGTACTAAGATTATAGGCATGTGCCACCACACCTGGCTTTAGTCATTTTTTACATGTTGGTTTGCTTATAAAAAATCATATCCTGTGACAAAGATTAATATACTCAGTGTCATTTAACTGGTTTCCTGATAATATGTTTTTATCAAAGTGATTAATTTATTGTGATTTATAATAGGACCCATTAAGAGATTTGATATGCTAGGTATGATGGTAGGTTTTTTTTGAGTATCTGTTTTCACAATAACCTGGTCAGTTACTATTGTTGCCCCCATTTAAAGGAAGCAAGAAACTGAGGCTTAGGAAGTTTAGTAATTTACCCAGAGGACAAAATACTAGAATTGAAATTAGAATCCAGCTAGTTCAAGGTGGGCGTGTTGGCACACACTTGTAATCCCAGTACTTGGGAAGCTGAGACAAGAGGATCACAGGTCGTGGCCAGCTTCAGTAATTTAGTGAGGCCATCTGCAACTTAGTAAGACCCTGTTTCAAAAATAAAAAATAAAATGGGGCTGGGGATGTAGCCCAGAAGTAGAATACCTCTGTGTTCAATCCCCAGTACCACAAAAGAAAAAGAGAGAGAGAGAGAGAGAGAGAGAGAGAGAGAGAGAGAGAGAGAGAGAGAGAGAGAGAGAATATTCAGCTAGTTCAAACCTGGGTATTGACATTGTTTGGAGAAAAATAAATAAATAAATAAATAAATAAATAAATAAATAAATAAATAAATAAAAATATAAGTCTTTGTGCTTATTTAATTCCCTCTCTTCTGTTCTTAATATGTCTGCTATATTTCTTCCTCATTTTAGGAAGCTGGCCCTTGCACATGCTAAACAAGTGTTTTATTAGTAAGCTATGCTTCCAGCTCCCATTTTAGTGACTTTTTAATTATATCACAGGATAAGATTTTGCTTTCTTAGTTCTATTTACCTTTCCTATATATCCCACACCACAAGTAAATCCAAGGGTAGATGATGAATGAGCAGGAGTCCTTCCCAAGGCAGTGTAGCATGACAGAAGGCTTGGGGGAATCAGGTAGAATCCACTAAGAAGGTCCAGAAGATAAACAATGTTAGAGGACCAAGAATGGCATCCTTGTTGGCATGCAGACTCAAGACAAGGTTAGACAACAGTAGGCAGGGGCCAGAAGAGGTGTACAGAGTCTTTGGTATACTAGTGCATAAGCACAACAAAATGGCTCAGAATTAGAACCCCAGGAGCAGGACACACTAATGCATAATGGGCCTGATGTGTTGGGTAAACAGCAAAGGGACCAGACCTGTGTGTGGTGTAGGATTCACCAATAGAATACGTCTTGTAAGGAACATCAGCACATCATCTAGCTGCAGTATGGGTTGTCTGCTGCTGCTGCTGCTGCTGCTGCTGCTGCTGTAATAAATTACCACAAATTGAATAGCTTAGTTTTATTCTCTCACTATTCCATGGTCAGGTCCAGGTTGACCCAACTGGTTTTCCCACTCCAATTTTCACGAGGCCTAAACCAGACACTCCTCCTGGAAGATTCTGGGGGAAATCTGCCTTCAGACTCATTCAGTTTGTTGGCTGCCATTCAGTTCTAGCAGCATAGGACCAAGGTCTTGCTTCCTTGATGACTGTCATCCAGGAGTCCTTCTAAGCTTCTAGAGGCTTCCAACCTTCCTGGGCTCACCACCTTTGCCTCCACCCTTGAAGCCAGTGGTGGTAGGTCAGTTACTTCTTGTGCTTTGAACTTCTCTGATTTCCATTTCTGCCTCCTCTCTCCTGCCTTCCTCTTCTACTTTAAGGGGCTCATGTGATTTCATTGAGCCCAACGACATAATCCAGGATAATCTCCCTCTTGTAAGGTCAACTGGCTAGATATTAATTCCATTAGCCACATCCCTATATAGTTGTACCTAGATTGGTGTTTGAGTAACCAAGAAACAGGAATATTGGGAGAACATCTTTAGAATTCTGTCTTTCACCTTGTGGTAGCACATTCGCCTGCTATTTCCCAAATCCAGGTGGCTTTTAGGTAGAGCCAAGTGTCATCCTGGACTTCTAATACTTTCAGAATGCTCTAAGTACTGTCTGGGAGATTTGTCCCCCTTTCTCTTCCAGGATGTTGACGGCCTCAGACTTGTCCTTCAATTCCTGCCCCCCTCCCCCGAGGTTTTCTATAAATCTTTCTCTGATCTTCCTCATTGCCTTGTCCATCAGCTTTGCCTTCATTATTGACTGAGCAAACGGCACTTTTACTGCTGCCTTGTGCTCTGGAAAGCTTTCAACTAATTCCCCTGATAGCCCCATCTACCTCTGATGACTCTAGAAAATCTCAGGGCTAGGAATTCTGTTTTCTTGTCTTTCATGATCTTTTGGGACCCCTTGCTGGTCATCAACATAGTATTCCTAAGCTCTTTTTTTATCTTATTAACAACTAGGAAGAAAAAAAAATAACTAAATTACTACAGGTTGAGTATCCTTTATCTGAAATGCTTGGGACCATTTTGATTTGAGGATATTTAAATATTCATAATGAGATATATGGGGATGGGACCCAAGTATAAACAAAATGCATTTATATTTCATGAACACCTATGTACTTAGTCTGAAGGTAATTTTATATAATACTGATAATAATTTGTGTTTTTTTTTGGGGGGGGGTACTGGGGATTGAGCTCAGAGGCATTCTACCTCCAAGCTACATCCCCCAGCCCGATTTTATTTCTTATTTGGAAACAGAGTCTCATTAGGTTGCTGAGAGCCTTGCTAAGTTGTCAAGGCTGGCTTTGAACCTATGATCCTCCTGTCTCAGACTCCCAAGTACTGGGGTTACAAGCATTTGCCACCACGCCCGACTTAATAATTTTATGCATGAAACAAAGTTTCACTATGTGGAATTTTCCACTTGTATTGTAATGTCAGTGCTCAAAAAGATTCAGGTTTTGAACCATTTTGGAGTCCAGATTAGGGATGCTCTACTTATAATACATTTATTAATAATCTTAAATATTTTAGTATCCATAAACATATAACTGATAATACCACAGTTTAGGGCACTCATTCCCACAATTTAGTGCATTAAGTCCTTGCTAAAATGCAAATTGCTGGGTCTGGTGAATCTGGTGTAGGATCCCAGGAAATCTGTCTTCAACTTGGATGCCAGGAAAGGGTTAAGAGATAGGCCTCAAGTTCATACTGCTCTTAAGGGGCAGCAAGATTTAAGCTGAAGTCCAGGATATAGTGTTAGCATATTTCCTTTTATATAGTGAGTTGAAATGTGGGGGTTGATAAGGACCAAAGCTCTGCCAACCAGTCCTTATAAATGCATGTGTCCCCCACTGTGCTGTCATAGATACATTGCTTCTCCGTCCTCCTAGATGTCACTATACCTGTAGCATTATGATCCCAGTGCTGATCATCAACAAAGCATCTGCTCTGGCTTCTCCATATTGCACAGCCACCACTTTTAGTGCTCCCTCATTCACATCCTCATGATACCCATTGCACATTAAAGGAGATGCTATTTATTGACATATCACAACTGATGAAGGTATTTAACCCTTTGTGCAATTACAGAGAAAGAGAATGAACAAGAGAAAGGGAAAGAAAATGAACATTTAAGAAGTACCACTTGAGTGCACATAGTTGCCAGTGCAACAACTATAGGAGTGTCTGGCTCTTGTAAACATAGTACAGCCTCCTGAAAAGGCAAAGGGCTTTATAAATGAGATCTCCTTCAATCCCCAAAAAAACACCTTGAAGATTTATGTCCTTATTTTATAGATGAAAAACTTGAACCTCACAAAGGTTACAGAACTCATGAAACAGTCATGCAGTCAGTTAGAGGGAATGTGAAAATGTAAACCCAAATGTCCACCTCCAAAGCTCATCATCTCTCCATACACTTCTTTTCTAAGCTTAAAAATTCCAGTGTTTGGATAAGTGTTTTATATCTATAATCTGAGAGGTTGAGTTTATACGTTTTAGTTGTTTGTATTTTGGGCCACCATATACAACTTTACTATACTTCTAAATATTAATTATATGCTTTCTCTTCCAGTTCCCCATCCATTACACAATAGCCAAAATAAATAAAACGTGCTTACCACTGCAAGTCTTCCAAGGGACTTCCGTGTACATTTGACTGTCTGGCCCAAACATTAAAAATAGGCACATGCATATTTGTAAACACACTCCTTCTACTTGTGCTTCCTCCCCACTTCCTCTTATCAATGGACTATTTAGCTGTCAGCTGGGTATCAGCTCATCTGTCCTGTCGAAGCCCTACCTTCCTACAGGACTACTATTTGGGGGTCTCGTGAGCCTCCCAAGTGGCCCCCGTGGCAGGCACTCCTTAGAAAGTTACATTTGGGTATGACGTTTCCAAGGCAGAGCTAAGATCCTTGGTATTTGAGATAGAATCAAATGGATCTAATGGTCATCTTCCCTTCCAGTGTCTCCATCTGTATTTCAGATAAGATGTCAAGGAAGCAGGACCCCAGACCATTATATCTTTGCACTTCAGAGGGGAATGTCTTTTTTATTTATTTATTCATTTTTTTATTTGTTTTTAATTGGTACATTGTAATCATACATCTTTGTTAGGTACAAGCTGATAAAGGCATACATGAATACATTTCTCATTTAACCCTTCCCCAATTCCCACCCTACTCCTTCCTCCTCCCTCCTTCTCAAGTTCAGTTTAGTGATTGACTTTGATGTGTTCTTGAAAGTACATCATGCTCATTAGAATGTCTTTAAGTCACATTTCAACACCAAGGCTCTGGTGCTAGTGGTAAGGGGATGATGGAAATATCTGTGGGGGAAGTGGGTTCACTTCTTTTTTTTTTTTTTTTTTTTTTTTTTTGCGGTACTGGGGATTGAACTCAGGGGCATTCTACCTCCGAGCTACACCCCCAGCCCTATTTTTTATTCTTTATTTTGAAACCGAGTCTCACTAAGTTGCAGAGTGCCTCACTAGGTAGCTGAGGCTGGCCGCGAACCCGGATCCTCCGGTCTCAGCCTCCCGAATGCT